>JAQZBX010028547.1:0-27757 GCA_029593785.1 Cabassous unicinctus | reverse complement strand
ATCAAAAAACTCAAATAATTAGAAATAAATCTAACAAAAGATAAGCCAACAACTGCTCATAGTCTACCAAAAGACACACACAAGGATTTTCAGGGCAGTTTTGTTCATAATTGGTCTACTAGGAAAGAATTCAAATGTCTACCATAAACAGTAAAATGATTAAATAAATTAGAGTATATTTATAGAAGGAATGCTACACCCAAAAAAAGCAAAAAGCACCAACTATCACGACATGCAACGACATGAATGAATCTCACAGACTGCTAAATGAAAAAAGCCAATCACAAAAGAACAAATGCTGTGTGGTTTCATGAAATTCAAGAATAGGTAAAACTAAGTTACAGTGAGGTCAGCCTAGCAGTTCCTTTGGGCAGGGAGGGAAAGTTACTGACTGAGAGAGGCACAAGGTTTCTACAGTGCTGGAACTGTTCTAAATCTTGATCCGCATAGTAGCTTCATAGGTGTGTAATAAATAAATAAATTACACGTGCAAGGCTGCTGGGACAACACTGCCTCTTTTAAAAACGGATGTGAATTTTCATTTCTACCCATTACCTTGATGACAAAGCTATTTACAACTAAAATGCCAACTAAGGACATGAGAATCTGTACTCTTATCATTTCAGCTCACCATTGAGGCAAAGGTTTCTACCCAGTCCATACAAACTTGGGGTAATCTTTTCAGGCACCTATTTGGAAAAAGGTACTAAGTCAAACCAACACGAGGCCACCTGACTTTCCCTTAAAAAACAATGCTTTAATAAGGGGCCACATTTCTGATGAAAGGCCTGAGGTCCAACTGTGCTCAGAAATGGTAACTCACACCCTACTTAACTGAACAAATCAATCATAAATAGCCATTTGTAAAATGTGACACTACTCACAGTATTATACAACCGATCTGTTTGTAGAAGAAATTATAGAATGTGTACAATGGGGGGATTCCCCAAGTGATCCTCCCAAATGGGGTTATTTTGCCTGAGGCCAGAAGTTGGGGCGCCCCCGTAGAAGAGAGACAAGGAGGGACGGCAGGTGGTTGGCTACCTGGAGGATGGCATTGAGGTCACCACCTTCTACACATGTCAAATATCGGGAATGCCACGGGCAGGACAATATGTGCCACAGGAATTGCCTGAAACCTATTCCAATAAAATGATATGACTCCAATGGCATTCCAGTCTCATTTCCCATGGCTCTCTAACTTGAGGTGTCGGCCCAACCACAGCAAGGAAATGGTCACACCGCCCGATGAGACAGCACAGCTTATGAACCAGGAGCCTGTGTCTACACGCCAGTCTGGACATCAACAGGCATAAAGTGAAGAAGATTCAAATGTGGACTTGCACACATATGCTAATTGAGGCTTAGTATGTGGAACCCAATATTGAGGCTCATTTCTAACAGTATGTAAGTTTTAAAGACATAAGACTCATGGTCAAGTATAGATGAATAAGAGAAAAGTCCTTTTCTGCCACATAATTCTGTTTTTAAATATATTCTATACATTGTAGCAGTGGTTCCCAATCCAGGTGATTTTGCGCCTCCTTCCCCCACATCCCCACCAGGGAACATTTGGCAATGTCTGGAGACATTTTCGGTTGTCACAACTGGGAGGGTAACTATTGGCATCTAGTGAGCAGAGGCCAGGTATGCTGCTCAACATCCTACAATGCACAGGACAGGCCAACAAAGGATTACCCAGCCCAAAATGACAAACATGCTCAGGTTGAGAAACCCTGCATTGCAGCATAGACAGTCACAATGCAAAGATTCCAGGAGGTAAACTAGAACATTTAAAAGGCTAAGGATTTAAGCTCATACAACAAGATGAAATTGTGAAGTACTAAATAAAAGTAAAACAAAAAAGAAGAAGCCCATTAACCTTTCTCTCCAAAGAGCACAGGGAGTAAAAATGCTTTTCAAAAATATATGTATTTAAAAATATGTAGCATTATTTATTTTAGTGGGGTAACCAATTGGAATCAATCAATAGGGGATTACATGAATAAATTATGCTAGAACCATAGTATACAATATTTTGCACCTTTTTTTTCTTTAGGTACCGGGGCCAGGGGTTGAACCCAGTACCTCGTATATGGGAAGCTGGAACTCAACGACTGAGCCACGTTGGCTCCCCTGAATTGTTTTTTTTTTTTTTTTTTCGTTTGTTTGCTTGTTGTTCGTTTTTTTGTTTTTAGGAGACACTGAGGACCGAACCTGGGACCTTCCATGTGGGAAGCAGGCACTCAACTGCTTAGCCACATCTGCTCCCCTTTTGCACCTATTAAAACTAGTGATTTTGAGGTATATGAAATATTGTCAAGGGAATCTAAAAAGTTACAAGATATTGTATATAGCATGGGTTCACTTTTATAAATAAATAAATAAATTTCCCTGTATGGATATATTGTTTGCTTGAGGGTGGGAGTGGAAAGGTGATACAAACTGTGAATATTGACATTTTTAGAAGGGTGGGATTGGGGATAGTGAGGAGGAAAATTAACAAGTTTTTCTTTATATATTATTATTATTATGGAATTAAAAAATCTTATCAAGTAAATCTGAATTCAGGAAGAAAGGAAGGGAGGGAAAAGGGAAGAAAGAGGGAAGAAAGGAAAGAGGAGGGGCGGGAAGAAGAGAGAACATCATTGAAGCAGCTGATAGGAAAACCTGAGTCTGTTGTTCCTGTTTTCACCAGTGAGTGCTGCTGTTGACCAAATTAATGGATACAAGCAGTGAAATAAAATTAGGAAGAGCAACTTCAAATATCTGTCACTTTGTTCACTCTGGATCCCTTCAGTGAGCAAAGAGTAATTTGGCTCAGCTGGCTTGTTTTGCTTTGCCTTTCCGATCCACCACTCATCTTCAAAAATTCTGCAACAAATTAATGATGGGATCAGCTACAGTCATATCTCTTTCTAAAACACAGACACTAACTGTGCCAGATGACAGTCTCACTTCTGGCAAGTGTAGATAAGGACTCAGCACATCAGTTGCCCCTCCTAGGAGCAACTCCCGGGGCAGGAGAACGTAATTACTCAAATCTCATTACCAGAAAGTCCTCTGAACTTCTCTGCTCCACCAGTACTGGAAATAAAGGCCCCTTCTACCGTTTTTTACTGTTACTCAAACATGAAATAGAACCGGCGTAAAACATATAGGCATTTCCAACAATGTCTCACGCACACACACATGAATGTCACGCACTATGTAGTTCTGAAAAATGAACTATTGCTGCTTTTATAGTATTTTGTCCACACTTGCAACAGACACCATTAGTCCTATCTTGAAAGACCAAATAATGCAAGATTAAAAAGATACAAGATTAAAAAAAAAAAAAAGAAATTGGTCTAGTTTTTAACTTCCAGATGGCCAAGATTTTTACATTTGGCATAAGTAACCATCTTCTTAACTCCCCATGAAAAGAGGGTCTCTGGATTCTTTTCTATAACCTGCATTTTCTTCCAGCTTGCACACAAAGAATCAGAAAGCACGTTTTGTTTTTACTTGCAAAATGATTTATTACCATACTATTATTCCAGCCCCAGTAAAATGAACTAAGAGACAAGTCTTTATGTTTTCTAAGTTATTCACTCAGAGAACCACCACCACCACCCTGTTTAGAAAAACAACTTGGAGAACTTCTCCTCAGAGGTCCTTGAGCTTTCTTTCAACCCCCATGTTGAATCACAGTTGCAAAGGCTGGATTTCACAATCCCCCCAGGGTCTGGCGCCAATCATAGCATTTCCCCTGATTAGCAAACTGGCTTTAGACCCATCGAAAACTCTCACATTTGAAACTTAGCAAATCTATATTTAGAACATGACTTGTAGAATAACTTTTGCTGCAATATAAACAGAAAAAGAAAAAGGCACCAAGGATATAATTTGTTCTTTAAAAGACAGAGATCATAAAACTCTGGGACCTAAAACAGAATAGGTAGATACCTAAGAGCTTAGTGACTCCAAATAGTTACTGTAGGAGATGGCAGAGCATCCAATGGTGCATTATTACAGGAGGACATTTGGAATGAAGGGGTTTAACATTTCAAAGCTGTAAATGCTGTGGCCAGGAAGTTAATATATACGCATGTGGCCCTGGGTCTGGGGTAAGTAATTAGGGAGTGGTGGGGACTGTGGTCTGAATTTCATGCCCAGTCTGACAAGGGAGTGGTTGTTCCCCAGCTCCAGCCAATTGCTGACCAGACAGACATGGGCCCAAAGTTTCCAGATTTTCCAAGAGACGAGAAAGATGGATTTTTATGTAAAACCTCCAAATTTATTTTAATGTGGACCACAAATACATATTTTGCCAAAAAAAAACAAAAAAAAAACAGATTATGGGTGCATCCCAATGTTTCTGTGGACCACATTCAACCTGCAGGCCAGGTGTTTTCAACCTTGAGTAAGAGGCTCAAATACCTCAGTGAAGTAGTTAAGTTAGTACTGGAAGATGAATGTAAATTTTTGATGAAAGGTCTTGGGTTAGGTTTTTCCAACGCCCAAGCTGGTAAATAGTCTCTTTCAATCCTCTATCACTACTAGTATGTAGAAGCACTAACTGAAGAGCTTGAAGACATAAAACAAAATCCAAGAAACTTAAAATTAGGTGAAGCAGACCTCGGGATATTCTGGCTTGGCTGGTGAAGGAAAAAGTGGTTTGGAGGACAGGCCCCAGAGTCAGGAACATCTGAGTTCAAGTTCTGGCCCCACCATGACCTGACTATGTGCCCTTGGCCATGTTATTTACCCTCAGTTTCCCCCATTTAAAACAGAGGTAATGACAGCACCTCCCTCCGTGGCTCTTGTAATGAATACACAGAACTAGGCAGATAAAGCACTTAGCACAGTGCTGACTTCGCGCATAGTCGGCACTGAATAACTTTTGGCTACAACCATTGCTCTTGATATTTCTGTCTTTCAATATTAACTATTTTATTTTTACCAGTGGTAAACTTGTAGAATAAAATGTAACCTGGGTCCAACAGGTATTTGCACACAAATGGTCATCAGAAGCATTATTCACAATAGCCAAAAGGTGGAAGTAACACAAGTGTCCTTCAACAAATGGTTGGATAAACAAAATATGATACAGACATAAAATGGAATACTATTCGGCTGTAAAAAGGAATGAAGAAGTCCTGATGCATGCTACAACGTGGATGAACCTTGAAGACATCATGTTGAGTGAAATAAGCAGACACAAAAAGAAAAATATTGTATGATTTCACCTTGATAGGCAAATTCATAGAGACAGTCGATTATTGGTTACCAGGGGCTGAAGGATGGAGGGAGGGTGAGAGAATGGGGAGTTATTCCTTAAGGTGCACCGAGTTTCTGTTTGAGGAGATGAAAAAGTTTGGGTAATGAATATTGATGATGGTAGCACAATTTTGTCAATGTAATTAAGACCACTGAATTGTACACTTGAAAATGGTTAAAATGGGAAAATTTGAGTTGTATATAAAAATGTTACACCCAGAAGACCCATGTGGAAAGAGATATCTTTTATTTAGTTAAAGCATGAAGTTCAATTTCAGAAGCAAGGAGCAGACATATTGAGATCAATAAGAACGAAAAAGAAGTTGGGGTAACTTATACAGCCTTTTTTTTTTTTTTTTTTTGCATTTGGAACACAAAACTACTGGCCAAATACAGACTCAAATTAATGCTTTATAAACTCACAATTAAAACACCAAGACTTCTCAACAAGCTGAAAGGAAGAGAAGCCCTCACTTTGGTCTAGTCTAAGCCTATACTATTAAGAAATGGAGAGTAGCTTAAAACCAAAGCCTTTAGAAGTTAAATCTCAGTCAAGTTTTTCATTCATTAAAAGGCCAGTTTCATAAACAACTTCTAATATGAGTGATAAGAAAAAGCAATCAGGTAAACTGTGCCATACATCTCCTCTGTTTAAATCCACATCTATTTCCAGTCACCTTGGAAACTACCCTGATCTTCCTCCAGTGTTGATACCTCCCTTAGCGAAGCTCATCCCGTGTCAGAATCAAGGGTGCCCACGATGTCAGCCTACACACATTCTCCCATCAGAGGCAATGACTCATGAACAGGACTTAAGTCTGGCCAATAAGAATGCTTCATCTTCCTTGCTATTCTTAAAAAGCTTGGAGCTTCAAGAAATATGTCTATCTCTGTGTCTCTCTCTCCCTCCCTCACTTCCTCCCTTCTTTCCTCTCTGGGTGTAGAGGAAGGACTAAGTAGCCCCAGGATTATTTGGTAGACATCTCCACATCATGATGTGGAACCAACAGTAGGCTAAAGGTGGCACAACACCACAAAGGCAGAGTGGACTGGATAAGAAACCAGGCCCATGAAGTTCAAACCAGCCCTGAAGTTCAAACCAATCCTGAAAGTACCTGGACTCTTCACCTGAATGAACCAACAAATCTTCTTTGTTGCTTGAGTTGGATTTTCTATCATTTACAACTGAATGCATTTTCCCTGATATGCTGATACAACTCTAATTCTAAAACAAAATTTTGAAAATAACATATATTTCCAAGGATAAATCACACCCCTAGATACCAGGTCTTCAAAAGGATAAAATCACACGAACACACACATGGCTCTCAAAGTCTTGTGGGAAACTATCAATGGGACTTAAAGTGATTGTCACCGATCTTCCCAATGTCACCTATAGGAACCTGAAGTTTTGACTCCTGGGAGCAGTAAAGATCTCCCAGATATATTCACTTTCTTCCCCTGGGTAAACTAAAGCTACTTAATCTGTCCTGGGAGGATATACAATCTTTTTTTTTCCCCAGAAACAAAGAAATGAGAATTTTACTTTTTTTTTTTACACTGCTGTTAAGGTTTGTGCGTTTTTTTTTTAACAAATCAATTTAATTGATACATATCAATAAAGCATGCAATTCATCCAAAGTATACAATCAATGGTATTTGGTATAACCACATACTTGTGCATTCATCACTTCAATCATTATTAGAACATTTTCATTATTTCAATAATAAAATTTTACCTCTCAATCTCTCTCTGTTTCCACTGCTGTACAGAGCTGCTATTTCTGGGTATTCATGAACAATTATTTATTTATTTACTAAGCAGTTTTATTGCGATATATTCACATACCATATGACCTATCCAAAGCGTAGCATCAATGGCTTTTAGTTTAACCACAATGTTGTATATTCATCACCATAAGAAACTTTAGAACAATTTCAATACTCCAAAAAGAAAATCTCCACATCCCTTAGCATTCCTTCCCCAGCCCTACATAACCATTAATCTAATTTAATCATTATAAATTGATTTATATTTACGTATTATACAAATGGAATCATACAATACGCAGTACTTTGTGTCTACTTTCTTTCACTTAGCAAGTTTTCTTGGGCTGATATTAACATTTTGTAGTGTTAACATACAACTGTTCAGCTTCAAAGAAAAATGGTCTTATATACACAATTTTACCCATATTCATATTTCAAATGTAGTTTTACTATGCTATAGAGTTCCATGTTACATTTTTTAGCTTTCCTTTTAGTACTATACATGACCTTAGCCTTTTCCCTTGAACAACTTTCATACCCACATAAAGTACTCCTAGTTACAAACATTATGTTGGACTTACACCTTTTCTATTCATTTCCAAAGATTAGCACACATCCTTTTTACCTATCCTACAAGTTAACCCTCAGCTTTCCATTCTCTAAACTCATTCTATTTTTTGGTGGCCTATATTCAAGTTAGTATCTCCATGAGATTATACAATATATTTAGTTCATAATAGCATAATCATACAGTATTTGTCCTTCTGTTTCTGTCTTGCTTCACTCAAAATGATGTTCTCCAGTTTCATCCATGTTGTCGTATGCTTTACGACTTCACTTCTTCTTACAGCATGTGAATACACCAGTTTGTTTATCCATTCCTTGGTTGATGGACATCTGGGTTGTTTCCAGCTTTTGGTAACTGGGAATAGTGCCACTATGAATATCAGTATGCAGATGTCTGTTCATGTCACTGCTCTCAGTTCTTCTGGGTATATACTTAGCAATGGTATTGCCACATCACATGGCAAGTCTATATTCAACTTCCTTAGGAACTGCCAAATAGTCCTCCACAGTGACTGTACCATTCTACATTCCCACCAACAATGAATAAGCGTTCCTAACTCTCCACATCCTCTCCAACACTTGTTCTCTATCTTTTTAATAGTCACCATTCTGATAGGTGTGAAATGATATCTCATTGTAGTTTTGATTTGCATTTTTCTAATCACTAGTGATATTGAACATTTTTTCATGTGTGGGTTTTTTGGGTTTTGTTTTTTTTTTTTGCCATTTCTATTTCTTCTTTGGACAATGTCTACTCAAGTCTTTTGCCCATTTTTTAATTGGGTCATTTGTCTTTTTATCATTGAGTTGTAGCATCTCTTTATGTATCATGGATATTAAACGCTTATCAGACATGTGATTTCCAAATATTTTCTCCCATTGAGTTAGCTGCCTTTTCACCCTTTTGACAAAGTCCTGTGAGGTGCAAAAGTGTTTCATTTTGAGGAGGCCCCTTTTATCTATTTTTTCTTTTGTTGCATGTGCTTTGAGTGTAAGGTCCAAGAAACCACCACCTACCACAAGGTCTTTAAGATGTTTCCCTACATTTTCTTCTAGTAATTTTATGGTCCTGGATTTTATATTTAGGTCTTTGATCCATTTTGAGTTGATTCTTGTATAAGGAGTGAGATAAGGGTCCTCTTTCATTCTTTTGGTTGTCGATATCCAGTTCTCCCAGCACCATTTATTGAAGAGACTGTTTTGTCCTGTCAGCGCGGACTTGGTAGGTTTGTCAAAAATCATTTGGGTGTAGAGGTGAGGGTTTATTTCTGGACTCTCGTTTCTATTCGACTGATTGATGTGTCTATCTTTATGCCACTACCATGCTGTTTTGAGCACTGTAGCTTTGTAATATGTTTCAAGGTCAGGCAGTGAAATTCCTCCCATGTCGCTCTTCTTTTTTAGAATGCTTTCGGCTATTCGGGTGCACTTTCCTTTCCAAATGAATTTGGTAATTGTCTTTTCTATTTCTTTAAAGTAGGCTGTTGACATTGCAATGACAGATATAGGCCATTTTATATCATCATATAACATGCAGAACTGTGTGGGAGAGTGTGGTCTACAATGTGAACTATGGTCCCTGCTTAGTGGCAAAGCCCCAAAATGTGTGAATCTATTGCAGGTGATGTGCCACTCTAATGAAGGATGCTTATGTGGGAGGTTGTGGGAGGAGTGGGAGGTGGGGCACATGGGAATCCCTACAATTTTTGTGTAACAGTTATGTAATCTAAGTATCTTTAAAAAAATTTTTTTAATTATTAAAATTAAAAAATAAATAAAAAATAGAGTAGGCTGTTGGAATATTGATTGGTATTCACTGAATCTATAAATCAGTTTGGGTAAGATTGACATCTTCATGATATTTAGTCTTCCAATCCACGAACGCAGAATGTCTTTCCATTTATTTAGGTCTTCACTGATTTTTTTTTAGCATTGTTTTGTAGTTTTCTGCATATAGGCCCCGTACTTCTTTGGTTAAATTGATTTCTATTGTAAATGGAATTTTCCCCCGATTTCCTCCTCAGATTGTTCAGTTCCAGTGCACAGAAACATTACTGATTTTTGCGTGTCCATCTTGAATCCTGCCACGTTGCTCAACTCATTTATTAGCTCAAGTAGCTTTGTGGTAGACATTTCAGAATTTTCTAAATATAGGATCATGTCATCCGTAAATAGTTAAGAGTTTTAATTCCTCTTTTCCTATTTGGATGCCTTTTTTTTTTTTCTTTGTCTAATTGCTCTAGGTAGAACTTCTAGTACAATGTTGAATAACAATAGTAACAGTGGGCATCCTTGTCTTGTTTCCCATCTTAGAGGGAAAGCTTTAAACCTTTCCTCATTAAGTACGATGTTGGCTGTGGGATTTTCATATATGCCTTTTATCATATTGAGGAATTTTCCTTCTATTCCTACCTTTCAAAGTGTTTTTATCAAGAAAGGATGATGGATTTTGTTGAATGCCTTTTCTGCATCAATTGAGATGATCCTTTTTTTTTTCCTTCAATTTGTTAATGTGGTATATTACACTGATTGATTTTATTATGTTGAACCAGACTTGCATACCAGGAATAAATCCCACTTGATCGTGATGTACAAGTCTTTTGATATGCTGGTGGATTCGAATTGCAAATATTTTGTTCAGAGTTTTTGTATCTATGTTCATTAGAGAGATTGGTCTTTAATTTTCTTTTCTTGTAGTGTCCTTTATCTGGCTTTGATATTAGGGTAATGATGGCTTCATAAAATGTGTTGGGTCATTTTCCTTTCTCTTCAATTTTCTGGGAGAGTTTAAACAGCATTGGTGTTAGTTTTTCTCAAAATGCTTGGCAGAATTCACCTGTGAAGCCATCTGGTCCTGGACTTTTCTTTGTTGGGAGATTGTTGATGACTGATTCAATCTCTTTAAATGTGATTGCTTTGTTAAATTTTTGTATTTCTTGTTGCATCAGTGTAGGTTGTTTGTGCATTTCTAGAAATTTGTCCATTTCATCTAGGTTGTCTAGTTTGTTGGCATACAATCTCTCATAATATCCTCTTATGATCCTTTTTATTTTTGTGGAGTCTGTTGTAACTTTCCCCCTTTCATTTCTGGTTGTATTTGTTGCATCTTCTTTCTTTTTTACTTTGTCTAGCTAAGGGTTTGTTAATTTTATTGATCTTCTCAAAGAACCAGCTTTTGGTTTTGTTGATTTTCTGGGGTTATTTTTTGTTGTTGTTGTTCTCAATTTCCTTTATTTCTGCTCTAGCTTTTATTATTGCTTTCCTTCTGCTTACTTTGGGAATGGTTTGCTGTTATTTTCCTCGTTTCTCCAGTGGTTCAGTTAAATCTTTGATTTTAGCTCTTTCTTCTTGTTTTAATATAGGCATTTAGGGTTATAAATTTCCCTCTCAAGACTACCTTCACTGCATCCTGTAATTTTTGATAAGTTATGTTCTCATTTTCATTTGTCTCAATATATTTACTGATTTCACTTGTAATTTCTTCTTTGACTCACTGATTATTCAGGAGTGTGTTGTTTAGCCTCCACACATTTGCAAATTTACCTCTTTCCTGTCTATTATTGATTTCCAGTTTCATTCCATTATGATGAGAAGGTGTTTTGTAAAATTTCAAACTTTTCATAGTTATTGAGACCTGCCTTGTAACCTAACATGTGTTCTATCCTGCAGAAAGATTGAGAGGCTCAGAGATCTTTAGTTCCTCGCAGACTCCCAAGGCAAACAATGGTGCGGCCCCCTCCTGGCCTGGAAGGGCTTGTGGGACACAGCAGACCAAATTTTTGAGTCAAAAGCTGAGACAACCTTAGGCTATGTCCCTCTTTCTCCCCTTTCCTGGGGAGGTGGATCCCTGGGGTCCTTTAGTATATAGTTGCTGGCTCCAAAGCCTGAGAATTCAAAAGTGTCTATAATGAGGGAGAGAGTGCCAGCGTTTGCAGTTACAGCTTTTAACTCACAGTTTTGCTGTCCAGATTATTTTCCTTTGTCCCTCTCTCCTCTGGGCCTTTCCAGCCTTTCCCTGGTGTCCTAAATCCTAGATTTTTTTCCAGGTCATTACTGCCTGTCCTCTAGCTAATTTTCTGGGAGAGAAGAGAGTCCCGTGCCTTTCTAGTCCACCCTACATTTGTTTTTCAATGATAACTAAAATGAAGGGACTCTAGATATTAAAACATGACATTATTAAGACCTTGTACTCAATACCTTCTTTCTTCTAAGGAGTCCAAAAAGGTTTATACTCATTTACTGTTAATATTCTTATAAAGTAGACTAAAGCAAGAATTCACGCCCCTGGGGGCCAGCATGATGAAGCCACTGACCAAGGTCACGGAGCCAGACTCTGAGGAAGCTCCTTGCTCCATTTTGAAAATAAATCATGTCTCAAATCTGTGTTTGAGGGGGAGCAGAGTCAGAATGAAATGATTCTCTTATTCAGGATTTCCTGAAGTGCACACAGGCAGATATTCTCCTTTCAATCCTCTTCCCCCCTTTCCTCCCCAAAACAGGCAGGAGAATTCTGAAGCCAAGTACATAGGAGTATCCTGGGCAGGATAAAATAAACAAATTTGTTGACTGCTGGACATTTTCGTGCTTTTAACAAGTTTTGGGGCCGGTTAAATGAATAAATATAAATACATCTAAAGAACTTAGAACAGGGCCTGATGCATACGTATGTGCTCAGTGTACATTGGCATGGAGAAGCACCCACAGGCAGGAATTAGGTGTCTGCAACCAGACTGCCTTTGTTAGGATCCCAGCTTGGCCACTCAGAAGTAGTCTTTCTTCAACTGTAAAATGGGGACACAGCTGCCTTGGAGTGTTGATACATAATAAAGTGCTTAAAGCACACATAGTAAGCACTCAATAAGTACCGATGCTTCAGGTACTTTTGTTGGTGGTGGCTGTTCTACAGATGGATGTTACAATATACAGTTTCCCAAACTTATTTGATCATGGAGCCTTTTTTTTCATTAAGCCTCCAATAGCACTAGTTATTACCCAACAGACCCACTGAACTCTAGCTCTTAAATTACATATGCTTTCCCTCCTTCTCCTCTAAAAAGGCAGAATCACTCTCTATGTGTCCATCTATTTCTTTTCTCTTACCTGACTTTCCCAACCTTTTACCTCCCGAGATTCCTTTTTTCCTTGACCATTTAGTAGATGGACATGGTCTACTTCATGAACATGAAGGCCACGTTCAGTTTCCCAAGGCTGAACTCTCCCAGTGTAGTTCCCTCTTATTCAAAGTCTACACCCAGGAAAAGTAAGAAAAGAAGAGTGTTCGGGTCACTGGAGCTTAAATTGCTAAATAAAAACTGGTTACAATGTGATTTAACGCAACAACAAAAAGTCAGTATTAATGTGCACTTGCCAAAGGGAGCATAGTACCGTTGCTAAAGGCATCAACTGGGTGTTCAAGAGATTCGAGTTCAACTCCCACCTTAACTTTTGACAGTCCTGTGACCATGAGATAAACACTTTCTCTGTATTTGCAAGAAAAGATGATACTTAATTCATGGGCTTGTTCCAGATTTAATTGAGATAATGCACACAAGGTACTTAGTAGAGTACCTGGCATGTTGGCAGCATCCACGAATGCAGCTACTGTCATTATGTTGTTGGTTCCCTGCTGCTGCTGTTATTTCAGGACACAACTGGCCAGCACGCCATGAGTCACTGCTCCACTCAGCGTGCCCTGCCTCTGCCCTCTCGAGGAATGGCCAAGCCCCTCGCAGGATAACCTGAATTATACTCAGCGCCGCATCCATCAACATTATTCTGCAGCCAAGAATTCTCTGCCAGTATAAAGCTTTCGTGGAAGAGACACAGCGGGAAGGCAATCATTTTGTGCCGTTAAAAGAAAAAAGAAAAAAAATCCAACCACAGCACTATCACAAAGATAACAGGTTCTCATTTATATTAACCAGCCGAAACAGACAAAACCCAACGAGTTAGGTGCTGGGCACCCACAGTCCGGGCCAATTTTTCCAGATTGGGATATAGGATCCTTGAGATTTACCTGGGAGTCTCCAATGGAAACCAACCTTGGATCTGAGACTTCAAAAGAAATCACTACAGTAGTTTAATTTTATAACATTTAAATTACGATTTTCTTGTATTAAAAAGTACTTTATGAAGAATCCTATCTAAAAATCATTGTCTGGATTAACAAATCTTCAGGAGTATCCATCCAAGGCACCAAGGAAAAGTCCTAATCTCTTCAGTAATCTAGCTAGTTACTTACCATGGATTAAAGTGGAGAACAGCTTGGTAGTTCAGTTTCCTCAACAAAAGAATTGCTCTAATATCAGGCAGGGAATTTGCCTTTCTAGAAATACTTTTGGTTTAATACTTCATATTTTTAAAAATCCATTGAGAGAGATCTAAAGCACAAAGATAATCATTACTCTTTGTTCTAAGACCCCAGAGAATCCTCAAAATCATTTCTCAAAGAATTCTGATTCCTGCTTTCCCTCACTCCAGAAAGTAGCCTCTATAAACTTTTAAAATATTTGCAGGACTCAACTGGCACATGAACAGACCAAAGATTTAAGTTTCTGGGACATATATTTAACAAGTATAGTGCTAATTATAGGTTCAAGTAAAAGGGGCAGAAGAGCCATGTGTCGGGAAACTATAAATGAGTCTAACTCTGTTACACTGGGGAACATAAATTCCAAAGTAAGGCCCACTGATAGGGTGCTGAATTCCTGAGCTAGTCTGTCCTGCTTATAGTGTCTAGATGTCTCTAGAGCCCTCAGGAGCCTCACTGTTTGAGGCACTGTTTACTGTGGCAGTCAATGAGACCCTGCTTAGACATACATAAGCGTAACCTCTTGACTCACTTTGAAATCTCTTAACCATAAAAACTCAATTATTTTAGTATTTCCCCCTTTTGGTCAAGATCTCAGTGCCAGGAAGGTTCATCCCCGGGAGTCATGTTCCACACTGCAGGGGTAGATAGTACATTTATATGCTGAGTTTGGCTTAGAGAGAGGCCATTTGAGCAGGCGGCTTTCAGGAGGTAACTCTTAGGCAATATATAATAGTAGGTTAAGTTTCAATTTCACAGGAAAAGGTTCATAAGTACAATCATCAATATGAAAGGCCTGGCATAATGGTCTGTCTGCCTTCACTAGGCACTGTCCTTGTACTCGGGGGATTCTCGCTGTCCTATTAGAGAATATAGGAGAACTTCCCAAGATGGTAATTCAGTATTCTTTCAGTTATTGTGTGGGTCTCCACCTACCAAGACAATGCACCCAAGAATCTCAGCAGAGTTGCAACATCTACTCTCCAGTTCATTGGACTCACCCAGGATGACTAACAAGGAGATAATGATGGACAACGCCCATCCCTAGGAACAGAGAGTGCCTGTAACTGCAAGCAAGATAGTTCCATTCATCTGCCCCATGAGATCTAAGTCCCCTCTCACTTAGAAATAGAGTGGGCATTACCATCCCAAAATCCTCAAAATTGGGAAATGAATAATGGACTAAAGTAGACTTGTTATTATTCTATTATAGACTTATTATTATTCTAGCAGTAGAAGGACTCATCATTGCTATAAAGGCAGTGGCCACCAGAGGTTCTGAGGGATGGAGAGGGAAGAACAGGTGTAATATGGGTGCATTTTTGGGACACTGGATTTGACACTGCAATGACAGATACAGGTCATTATATATTTTGTCATAACCTACAAAATTGTGCAGGACAGAGTATAAATTATAGTGTAAACTATAGTCCATGGTTAGTAGCAACGTTTCAATATGTGTTCATCAATTGTAACAAATGTACCACACTAATGAAGGATGTTGTTAACATGGGAAAGTGTGGGAGGGGAAGGGGGTGGGGCATATGGGAATCCCCTCTATCTTTATGTAACATTTATGTAATCTAAAGCTTCCTTAAAAAAAATAAGTTTGCAGGGGGAGGGGGTGGGATATATGGGAATCCCCTATATTTTCAATGTAATTTTTACGCAATCAAAAATTTCTTTAAAAATAAAAGAGAAAGAAAAAACAATTTGCATCAAATGCTGGGATGTATAGTAAGGAAGAGCAGTAAGCCGCTGAAAAGCATCAATTATAACACCCACTAGCAAAGAAAGCCATAGTTCATCCTAAGGAAAAAAAAAAGAACAAAAAAGCATGTTGTTCCTTCCTAGAGATTTGTAAAAGAGAATAGTGGGTATTTAAAAAAAGAAAAGAAAAGAAAAAAACTTTTCCCCAATGGCTTCTTTTATACAAACCACAAAGAGAAAGATGGAATTGTGATATTGCTAAAATTAACAAAAGCCTTTCATCAACAATTTAAAAACATAAGCCATTAGAATAACCCTTAAAACAGTTTCCTTTAATGAACAAGGGGAAAGAGGAGGAGGAGGAGGAGGAGGAAGAAAGCGAATCAAAAAAGACAAAATTAAACTGAATCTTTATCCTCAAGTTGACAGATTTCAGACCATGGTTTTCAAATGATGGCACACCACAGAATCACAGAGGAGCTATTCAAAATGCAGATTCCTAGAACCCCCAAAGCAGCACAGGTAGAGTCCTAGGGCCTAGAAATTTATGGGCGTGTTTTTATTATTTTTATTTTTAATGTGCTCATAGGTGACCTTAAAACTATACTTTGTGAAACACTGCTTTTAGACATATCAAAAAAATTTGGAATATGTAAAAGCATCCTTTGTTAGAACTTTATAAATATAAATATAAAGTATCCCACAGCCCCTGGGCAAATGCTTAGATTAGAGAAGGTCCTCTGTTAATAATAATGGTACTGAAAGCAACACAATTCAACTTAGCATTTTCACAAAGATGTGAGCATAATGTAGTCAAATAAATGAAATGTAAGCATAATATAGTCAAATAAAGCTCCTGAACTTTCTTTTCCACTTGTCCAACATAAACTATTGGTCAAGAATAGCCAGGATTATTAGAAAGATGACTTATCATATTGCTGGCAATTTAACGCTGTACTGATGAGCAAGAGAAGAAGTAGCCAAGCAAAATGTAATTTCTGACATCTGAACTTCCCATAATCCATCAAAGGAGACTCAGGTCTCTCCTTACAAACTAGCATTGTTCTCACACCTGGCAAAGAAACTACCTATTCAAATGCAGAATTTAATTGGACTACTGTTCTGGTAGAGAAAGAGAAATCTGGTTGCTGCTTGGAATAGAAGGAACAAAGCAAGAAGGTGTTTATCAAGGGAAATGACTTCCTTCCACTCACCGTAAAGCATATTAGAGCAAAAGGAGGATAAATTAGTTAAGACTAATTTTATCATTAGTAGGAAATTCTCTACTAATATTCAGAGCTCTGTTCTCATCCATGTCAAGGAAATGTGTTAATTTTTGTGTTCTCTTCTTGATGACTAAAACACACAACTAGAACGTAATTCAGCTCAGCGTTTGTAATTTCAATTAATACAGATTAAATATTCCTAGATTTACTGAAGCAGATATCAATAAAGGAAACGCAAAACCTATGGAAGCTCAGGTGGTTACCTTGAAAAGAGTTAAAAATCCCGAAAAATAGATGCAGGTGGAGAATATTTCATTGGGGAACAATCTGGAAACAAGATAAAGGCCCAAGATAAAATGGACCTTGAATGGTGAATATTGTCATATGCAAACTTTCCCCCAAAAATATATTGCACACTCTATGTAATGCTGCTTGGGTTTGGAAATCAGACAGAACTGGGTTCGAATTACAGCTAATCACTAATTAGCTGTGTGACTTTGGACAAGTCACCCTGCCTCACTTAATCTCAGTTTCCTTATCTGTTAAATGGAAGAATAACAGCAATTATCTAATAGGGTTGTTGTGAAGATAAAATTAGATAATGCATGAAGAATTCTTAGCACATAATAAGCATTCAATAAATGTTAGCTATTAATATTATTATATTCTCATAAGGGCCAGGCATGTGGGTGTGAGAGTAATTTGGCCTTGGCATCCACTGATTGATAGGGGTGATAAAAAAAATTTTAAGATCTTATGATGCCACAGGTCAGGGGCCCATATAAGTAATTCAAAGTGGATCATGCATTATTTAAAAAATCAGCTCCAGAAATGCCTAAGTTATTATGGCAGCCTGAGAGTCTTGGAGAGCGGGGTCTGGCGCACAGCCACTCAAGCACCAAGAGATGCCATTCCTTTACCATGATCTGAACGTTCCCCCAGAAATTGTGCAATGGCACAGCCTTTTCTGGAGTCTACCAACTATCGTCCAGAGATGTGGGCCCCCAAATCCCAATTGTAATGAACTGTACTAATGTCTGTTCCTAATGAACTTGGGTGTCCATCAATTAGAAGGGCAATCTATCCTGGATACTTCAGAAACAGAGCTCAGTAAAGGAGAGAAAGTACATTCGGGAGATGGCATGTCAAACACTCATCAGCATATGTGGTACCCACTGTGTCGGCGTCACTCGAATTCAGGAAGGCTGAGCTGCAGGAAGCTCATCCTAACTCCTGCCAATAACTGTTGCTGAGGCCAAAAGATATACCGCCTGCTTGGGAGCAGAGAACTTTTAAAACACAAAACTTTCACCTTTCCTGATTTGTCAAAGAAGTGGTTCCAAAACATTTTTGGGTGTCAACATCTAAGAAGAATGTGATTAGAGCCAATGACCCTTTACTGGAAAAATACACTTTATTCCAATATTTTGCACATGTTCTAAGGGGTCTAAGTGGCACCAGCTTCATGGGCATGTGACCTGGGTAGTCACACAGGGTCCTATGCTTGGTTTAATGCTCTGCTGTCACCATCTTGAAATTCTTAGTTTATTTTTACAAGGGGCACCACATTTTGATGAAAATTATGCAGCCAGTCCTGGGTCTAAGGAGTACAAATGTGTCACAATAAAGGACATTTTAACCGCACTTAGTCAGAACTAATAACGCTTTGGGATTCTTATGCAACAGACTTTATCTGAGGGCCTCCTTTCTGAAGGGATACTTGATTATGGACCCATCATTAATTAACAACTTGGACACATATCTGCAAAACAGTCAAAACACACACACACACACACACACACACACACACACACACACACAGAATAGATCTGTCTCATCATTTTATAGTATTTTTTAAAAGGATAGAAACCAAATAACTACAAATGATTTATGTTTCCAAAGGAAGCCATTGTATTACAAACCAAATTTCTCCAGAAACAGTTACCATAAAAAAAAATCTTAGTATCACACACTTCTCCAAAATTTCAGAGTAACATGGGCTGGTAAGCAGGAGAATAAGCTGTGTCTTCCCCACTTATTCTTGATAAACAGTGTCACCAGTAACTAGACATCTTGACCTCAGCTGGAGGTAGTCTCTAAAGGTGGCTGCCCATCATCCATGAACCATAATCCATGAAGGTTTATATCCTTGTGTGGTCTCTTCCCACAATGAGTCTGACCTGGCCTGTGACTCCCGCTGACCAACAGAAGGTGGCAGGATGACACAGTGGCAATTCTGGACCTAGCCTTAAGGAGACGGTAGCCTCCACTTACTCCATCTTTCCACACTCACTCTGGGAAGCTCTGCGCCACGACATGAGAAGTCCAGTTAAACTGCTAGAAGACCACAAGAAAGGCCACGAGAGTGTCCCAGACCACATGGAGGAAGAGAAAGGTCCATTCGTCTCAGGGCCCAGAACAGGCCTCCAGATTCTCCAGCCCCAGCCACCATTTAACTGCAACTACATGAAAGACCCCAAGCAAGGCCAATAGAATTGCCCAGTAGAGCCCAGTCAACCCTCAGAACTGTCAGAGAGAATACGATTGTTTGTATTTTAAGCCACTAAGTTTGAGGTGGTCTGCCACACAACCATTGGTAACTTAGCCTCTAAACAGTCCATTGAGAAAACCGTGGTTGGGAACTAATAGTCCATGAGATGAGTGGTGCTAAAACATTTAAAAATTGGGATATCTCAGATTTTTTTTTCAAATCTAGATTTCTAGCTCCTGAGAATCAGAATATCAGCCACACTGGACCTACATTTCCTCAAGGTAATGGCCAGCAGAAGCGGAATAGCAGTTCTTACCTCCTGAACAGGGCACTCTGTCTTGTCCGGTCTAACATCACCCGCCTGGCCCACGTTCCCTCACTTACTTTGCCTGGTCCCTGTTAGTTCATCGTTTAACCCCTACAGTGCTTAGCTGGGTGCACGGCTTAACGGCCCCTCAATACCCACTTGTTGAGCAACTGCACAAAGCATCAACTGCTCTTACCACCCCCATATCATTGCCAAATCCTGTTGTTGCTTCCTCGAACTTTCCTCTTTTCCTGTCCCCACTGACTTCATGTCCTCTCTCTCAGAGCCTCCAAAGGATTCCTAGTCTCCAGGTTCCTTCCTCTAATTCATCCCAGTCCACTGCTACTAGGATCACCCAGCTAAAGCCCAGATCAGAGCACATCACAGACTCCCCTCAAAAGTCTTCAATTGACCCCCTGGTTGTGATATTGTATACTATGTTACCATTGAGGGAAACTGAGTAAAAGACACCCAGGATCTTTCAGTATTATTTCTTAACAACTGTGTGTGACAACTATCTAAAAACACAATGGCTTAATTTTTTAAAATCTATGGAAATTTTAAAGGTACATATTCTTTGACCCATAAATTCTACTTCTATCAAAATTAAATGACAGGGGAGAAGCGAATGTGGCTTAAGTGGCTGGGCTCCCGTTTACCATATGGGAGGCCCCGGATTCGATTCCCGGGGCCTCCTGGTGAAGGTGAGCCAACCGGGCCCGCACAGCGCAGTGAGCCAACAAGCTGGAGCAGCAAGATGACGCAACAAAAGGAGACAAGCAGACACAGAAAAACGCACAGCAAACGGACACAGCGAGCACAAGCAGCAAGGGGGGGGAGGATAAATAGATAAAATAAATCTTTAAGAAAAAAAAAATTAAATGTCGGGAAGCAGCTGTGGCTCAAGCAGTCGGGCACCCACCTACGACATGGGAGGTCCCAAGTTCGATCCCCATTCCTCCTAAAGAAGATAAGCAAGACAGTGAGCTGACGCGATGGGCTGGCACGATGAGCTGATACAACAAGATGACACAACAAAGAGACACAATGAGGAAACACAATGAGAGACACAAAAAGCAGGCAGTGGAGGTGGCTAAAGCAATTGGGCTCATCTCTCCCACATGGGAGGTCCTGGGTTTGGGTCCCAGTGCCTGCTAAAAAAAAAAAAAGAAGACAAGCAGAGACAGCGAGCACAAACAAGGAGTGGGGTGGGGAGAAATAAATGAGTAAAATAAATCTTAAAAAAAAAAATTAAATGTCGATGAATATTTTTTACGTCTTCAGCTGTTCCCCATCTCCTACAGAATAAAGTCCAAACTCACACAGCAGGGCTTTCCTCATTTTATCCTTTATTGAAAACAATAAATCCCTGAGATCCTCAAACACACCCTGCATAGTGTGTGCTTTTGCTCAGCCTGGGACCATCCTCCATCCTCTAAATGCTCTGCATTCTCCAGTGTGCAGTCAAACCCTTCTTCCGTAAAGCCTTTCTAAAATATACCAGCAGAAATTAACCTCTGCACCCCACTGTATTTTACTGTACCTTCAGTGTGCCCTAGCTACCCTTGTTTCAGAAGTATATTGGAATATGTATGTGGTCAGGGCTCTAAGAATAGCTCCTGCTCTCATCCTCATTTCATAGAACAAATCAATTCAGAGAAGTTAAAGAACATTCCCAAGATCACACAGAAGAAGTGGCAGGTTTGAGGTGCCTCTTTCCCAAACCTCTGCTGCTTCTGCTACCCCTCAGGAACTGGACTTTATTTGTCACCAACAGACTTCTGCATGTATGAGGTAGGGAGATTGTTTTGAATTAAAACACAGTAGAGGACAAATATTTGCACCTTCTAATACCCTGAATAACAAATTTCAAAAAGAGTGGTCAAACATTTCCCCTCTCTACTTTTAAATACAGAATAGTTATATTCTACCAAGAAACAAAAGCCACGGTAAACAGTCAAGGGTATGACATTTTCCATCATGTATTCCCTGCTTCTACTTGTGTATCAGTTGGTGAACACCAAAATGGAATTTTCCACATCTTTTGCTCTAACCCCAAAGAAGTCCACTGGGAATTTAGGGATATGAAATGTTTGGAATAAATTTGAGAAAAATGTATTTTGTAGGTTGAGAATTTTAATCAGATAGGGAAAAAACACGTGTTTAATACAGTTTAAAGACAATTCAGAGTCACATGTATTTGTAGGTAACTAACAAAACTACCGTCAAACTTTAAACACATTTCAAAATTTATATGTTAATGGGAAATTGTAGCTTGGGGCTCACTGCAGAGTTGAGAGTAAATGTGCTCACTGAAATTTTTCATCCATGTGATTAAACTCCTCTCGGCCTTCAAACATTTCATGACCCTCTGTCCCTTACCAAAACCCTGGCTGAGGCAAACACAAACTGCATACATAAGCTGCCCTCGCTTGTTTCTGACTAACAGAATCATAATCTTCCCCAGGCAGCAAAGTGCCCAGCTAGGATTTACTATGTGACACAATTCTGGCCAATGAGATGTGATGAGACATCTCCAGGGGGTTCTGGAGAGCCTGTGTTTTCCTTCTACAGGGGTTACTCTTTTTTTCTTTCCCCTCTTCTTAATGCAGATGTGATATCAGGAGCAGTAGCAGCCATCTTGCAACGACAAGGAAACAAACATTAGGAAAAAAACCAAGACCAATCGCTGAGACCCTGGTTCTGAATCATAGAGCCACTAAGACAATGGCAGTAGTCTCCCACCTCTGAGCTTCTGGTATGGGAGATAAACGAATCCCTAGTTGCTTAGCAACTATTAATTCGTTTTCCAATTTTGTGCATGAAAATGCAAACCTGATTGATACACATAGGCTATCCCAAGAAGAGTACCTGCCTTAAAGCTCTCTCAAAGTGACAGGTGTTTCATCTCCTACACTCCACATACAAGGAAGAACTAATATCCACTCCTTCCTATCTATTTCTCTCCCTCACAGCCTCATCTTGGTAAGCAATGCATTTGTCTACCCACCTGCTGATGTGAGACATCTAAAAGCCCTCCTTGCCTCCTTGTACTCCATCACAACTGTTGGGCCTAAGTCATGAGGGAGGGCAGTCCCAGTACCTCTCAATTCCATCCCCTTCTCTCCATCTCAATTACCACCATGAAAGTCGAAGATGGCACTGCTCCTTATTGTTCTTCTCTGTCGCCACCCTCTGAAATCCATTCTCTATGATACTGCCGTAGTGCTCTTTCAGAACATAAGGAGAATCATATGCTTACTACTTAAAACTTTCCCATGGCTCCCTATTGGCCTTAAGATAAAACACATACTCCTTATCATGGCTTAAAAGGTCCTCCATTCTATGGACCCAATGACATTGAACTCAAATTTCTCTCTCTCCAGGTTCCAGCCTTCAAACAATGCCATCCTCTCAGAAAGTATTTGCACAGGTCCAGAGAAGGTTCTCCCATTTCTTTTTCTTTTTTTTTTTTTTAATTTTTTAATTTTTTTAAAAGATACTTAGATTACATAAATGTTACACAAAAACATATAAGGATTACCATACACCCCACCTCCCACACCTCCCACAACCATTTATTTTTTAATAACTTTACTCATTCTTCCAAAATGTATAATCTAGAAATTTCATCCACACTTCCATATTTTGACTTGAGAGTATCTGCATGCAGGCCTGGTACATCCACTTGCCCTTCTTTACACACCTGATTTCTCACTCCAAGCTCCCCACCTTTCATTAAAACACAGGGACTTCAAGAGTCAAAGGGCAGTCAAAGCCCTGCTTTTCTCAGAAGCCATTTATAGCTCTGTATTATTGGCTCTGTATTATTACCACTGATTTTTTTCAAAAAAAAAAAAGGAAGTTGAACTTAAAGATATATTACAAAACAACACAGAAGTTTAAATACAGATATTCTAGGAAGAGTGACCCAAATGACTAAAATGGAAAATGTTACTAAACACTGGATTTAGTGCTTATCCATTTCCAGTGATGCATAGTTCCTGGTCAAAAATGAGATTTCACATTGGAGATTTAAACAATGTCAAACCTTTATTCTATGAACACAATCCAAGCTAAGATATGAAAGAGATACAGACTTGACTTAAACATAGCTCACGTAAAGGTTTTTTATTCTAGAAATTTTAGTTCTAGAAAAAGAAATTGAAGCTCAAAGAAGATAAGCAACTTTTTCGTGATCGTACATCTGGTACACGATAAAGGGTCCAGCTGATGAACGCAGACAATCTATCTTCAGGGCTCAGGTTTCTAAATCACTACAGTAAACATTTATATAGCACTTACCATGAATCAGGAATTGGTCTAAGCACCTGACAAATACTAACTTATTTAATCCTCATAACAAACCCTATATAGCAGGTAGTATTACTATGCCCCTTTTACACATGAGGAAAAGCAAAAATGGAGAGGTCAAGTAACTAGCCCAAGAAGGCCCAGCCAGTAAGCTGCAGATCTAGGGTTCAAACCCAGGCCAGGGGCCTCCAGAGTCTGTGCCCTTAAGCACCACCCTATACATTGTACTACCCCTCAAACAACAAAAACTAAGATTTCTGGGCATTTATAATGTGTTAGGCATTGTGACAAATTCTTTCCAAACATTATCCCATGCAATCTTCACAATAACTCTGTAAGGTAGGGAATAAAATCATCTTCATTTTGCAGATGGGGATTCTGAGGCTCAGAGAAGTTAATTCCGTTATCTGCGGTTACACAGTGAACAAGCCACCCAGTGGGGAAT
This sequence comes from Cabassous unicinctus, assembly GCA_029593785.1. Taxonomy (NCBI): domain Eukaryota; kingdom Metazoa; phylum Chordata; class Mammalia; order Cingulata; family Chlamyphoridae; genus Cabassous; species Cabassous unicinctus. The sequence continues at coordinate 3,355 of JAQZBX010028547.1, read as the reverse complement.
ATGAAGTAGCCACTTCTGGGTTTCATTCCCCCACCCCTGAGTTTTATCCCAAGGCATGAGTAGCTGGGAAACTGTATGCATCCGATTTTCCACCTTTTTGAAACTGTGCAGTTCATATAATTTAAGGTGTGCCTATTCATAGATACCTTTGAGTTCATCTTCTGGGAGCCTACGCAACCCAATGCACACTGCAGAACAATGCACACCTTCTCTATAAATTAAACATGCCATCCCAGCTTGGAAAAGTCCATTCATTCTGATAGGAGCACTTAGGGCAGTGTAGTTTTAGAAATAAAGTCCACCGTTGTTCTTGTTTATGCACAGTAGGACACTCTGCTCTTTCTTCTACAGAAAGTACCACTTGGTTTTCAATTCCTGCCCTCTTAAAAATTTCATTATGTAAGCCAAAACAAATTCCTCCAAAAAGGCACTATGAATCCTATTAAGGAAAAGCAGTACTTTTTTCATTTTTAATAAGTGAAATGGGGGCTCTAATAATAAATAATATTAAAGCTCATTTCTGGAAACAGACTTAAGGAATAAAAATGCAACTATATCAAAATAAATTCATAAATCATAGCCCAACATGAAAGTCTTCACCAATGAAAGAATGCTGATATGTCATTGAGTCTTTGTTTTTGCAGAGAAGACTATAATAAAATTATACAAGGCCAAGGATTTAGTTATGTTGGAGGTAAAAATCATATCTTCTGCATCCTCAATAATATATAAAGTCTCTATCAGTTGTTATACTAGGCAGGGATGGGAATAAGTAAGAGAAAACCCAGTCTGCCTTTCCATCATTTATTCTTTCATTTATGGATTCATTTAATCAACAGGTATTTATATAATGCCTATCTATGCCAGACCCTGGGCCAGCCTCCGGAGACACCTATGGTTCCTGGCCTCATGGAGCTGGGAGACAGATAATGCACATTTAAAGGAAAAAAAAGAATAATCATGTAAGTAGTACGAAGGAAAAGATCAGGACATCAAAAAAGAACAGCACAGCAACATAATTTAAATGAGGGAGCAGAGAGGGGTCAGAAAGTGACTTTTAAGTTGACACTGAAGGATGAGCACAAAATAGAGAAGAAGAACGATGGGAAAGCATTCGAGGTGGTGGGCAGGGGGTGTACAAAGGCTGGAGTGGAAAATGAGAACTGAAAGGAGGCAGTGTAAAGTGGGAGTCAAGAGCTCTTGGTTGTTTCCAGCTTAGTCATTTACCCTGGGCAAGTGCCTTCACATTTCTAGGCCTCAGTTTCCCCTTCAGCTCAAACACAGTTCTTAAGCATAATTATTTGCCCCCTAAGCATTACCTCAGGGACAGCACAGGCGCCAAAGGGCTGGCCTCGAGCTTCTGTGAGTCATGGTGCTGAAACCATGTGACACCCATAGCATCAAGGCCCCCAGTCCCAACTCCCAACATGTATGGGGCAGACTCAGCAGAAAGGCCAGGCTGGGAGAATGAGGTTTGGGCAAGAGGCAGCCCTCTTACCTCCTGAAAAGCTTCCAGAATCCTCAAGCTGGAAACCTATGACACTGCTAGGCTGCCCAAGAAGAGACCAGTTAACAGACTGGAGGAAGAGATTAGGGCAGCAGGTAATATTACCAGGGGCTCCACCTGCTGCTGACAGAGTTCACACTGGAGATATGAAAGCAAGACAAGGCTCAAACAACACTTCGTCACAGACAGGTGAAGCAAGTGCTCAGCCTAGCTGCTACCAGGAGCACCCGTCTATATCACAGGAAGTGGAAGAAATATTCCAAGAGAAGGGACAGGGTTGAGATGCCCAAAGGATACTGTTGAGTAATAAAAGCTGGTCTCTAAATTGTTTTCTAAAGAGGGTTAACTGCAGGACCTTATTGTGTTGAACAGCATGATACAGGTTTGGGGTAGAGACAAATTGCTGAGGGATGTAGAAGACAGGCTATTGGGCCTCTGGCATCTCCTACCCCGCCCGGTTAGAAACGTACTTAAAGAATACTGGTATGTGCGAATATTCTCGCTGTCCTGATTTTGTGATAATCAGGGAAGGCAAAACATTCGCTATATTAGAAATCATGCATGTGTCCCCAGACCTAGTTTTTCTCCCTAAGTCTGGTTTTTAGAATGCTGGTGATAAACTAAGCCTGATTTATTATATGACCATCCTGTATGGGAAATGACTTTAACTCTAGGTATCTTTGGTCAACCTTAAGAGATATAGCAGGGGGGCGGATGTGGCTCAAATGGTTGGGCATCCATCTCATATATGGAGAGACCTGGGTTCAATCACCGGGACTTCCCGGTAAAAAGAAAAAAAAGAAAAATGTAGAAGGAGTGCAGGCCACCAGGCCCCACAAACAGGCACGCCGTCAGGCCCCACCAAGCCAGGCAGCAAGATGATGACGTAACAGGAGAGTGGCACAACGGAGAGCCAAGATGAGATGCGCCAAAAAACCAGGAACTAAGGTGGCGCAGGCAGTACAACGCTTCTCTCTCACATCAGAGGTTCCGAGGATCAATTCCCGGTGAAGGCAGGAAACAGACACAGACACAGAGAATTGCCCAGTGAATGGACACAAAAACAGCAAAAAAGGGGGGTGGTGGGGGGGGAGTTAAAAATGGATAAAATTAAATAAATAAATCTTTAAAACAAAAAAGAATACTGGTATGATGTTACACCCTAATGTTAGCCTCCCACAGGCCTCAGTGGCCATGGCTTACTGCTCTCTTTTCTGCCATTAACACTGCTTCGTGGGGTAATAGCTTAATCAGGACTGTCTCCTCCTAATCAAATCCCTGAGGACAAAAGTTGTATCTCATCACTGTATCCCAGTGATTGAAAGCTCAGTGTTACAGTCAATAAATTAGTTCTATTGTCCCTAACAGAAAATAGCATTAAAGTTATTATGATAAAGATTATAATACATGTTTACCCACACCTTTTAGTCTGCAAGCAATCTTTAATGTCAGTATATAAAATTATTCATAATCTGCAAGGTTTTCAACATGAGATGTTTATGGAAAGTTAAAAGAAAGTAAATAAAGTACAGTAAAATCACTTACACATCTAAGGTCCAAGCAGCTCCACATACTCAAAGAGAAATATAAAGAGCCATAAATGTGAACTACCCAAACACACTGAGATTTTTTTTTTCACAGGGAAGAAGAACGGGACAATTTATCCAGATAGGAAGTATGAAAACCTGGAATATCATTAAAAATTATCCAGTTCACCAACTTTATTTTATGAGGGTGAAAAAACAAAAAAACAAAAACTGGAGCTCAGAATGATGAACTAATTTGCCCCCAGCTAGCGGCAAAATCATCTCCAAATTCTTTTTTTTTTTTTAAAGATTTATTTACTTA
>JAQZBX010028546.1:0-18703 GCA_029593785.1 Cabassous unicinctus | reverse complement strand
TTTTTACAGTAATGGCAAAGTTATTATATCAATTCTAAGAGACAACTATGGGAAATATAAGGGAGTATGGGATTTTTCCTTTTGGAGTTATGAAGACATTCTAAAATTGATGAGGTGGTGACAGCACACTCTGTGATGAAAAGGAAAGCCACTGAGTATACACTTTGAATGGATTATACAAAACATGGGGCTCTATAATACAGGGAATCCAGTGGTAGACAATGGACTATGTTAACAGGATAAATATGAGAACTTTTTTTCATGAGCTATAACAAATGTCTAATATTAATACAGGGTGTTAATAATTGGGTGAGTTTGGGGTGAAGATACAAGGGTAAGATATGGACTATAGTTAGTAGTAATATTTTGACAATGCTCTTTCATAGTTTGTAACAAATGTTTCACAACAACACAAAGCTTTCGTGGTGCGATGATGTATGGGGGCCCTGTATGATGATATGTATGTTTATTTTGTAAGTTCATAACTTTTACTATACATTATTGTTTATGCATGTTCATGTATGGATGATATACTTCAATAAAATTAAACGTTGCTCAGAGAATGATGTCATGAAGGTAGCAGTGTAAGACACAGTGCTGACCACTCCCACTTAGAAATAGCAAAAAATGAGCAGGATTAACTTTCTCAAAACTCTGGAAGATGATTGAGACTAGAAAATAACTCAACAAACACTGAATTTGAACAAAAACAACAAAAAATACACCTAAAAAACAGTAGGAGAGCAAGAGGACATACTTACTGGTCCAGCGCCTCCTTCACTCTCAGATCCACGGGGCAGTTTGTGCAACTTGCAGCAGCTTGCTGACCTGTATGAAATCAAGTGTAGGTCCCTTAGGATTGGTCGATGCCTGGTAGCAATTTGGTAGCCCACACATATTCAAGTGAAGGTCTTAGAGGGAAATTTATAGCTATGAATTCTTATATTAAAAAAGAATAATTATCTCAAATCAACAATCTACACATCTAGGGGAACTAAAAAAAAAAAAAGAGCAAATTAAACCTAAGATTTGTAGAAGAAAAGAAATAAAGGTTAGAGTAGAGATAAATGAAGGCAAGAATAGAAAAAAATAGAGAGAATCAATGAAACCAAAAGTTGGTTCTATGAAAAGATCAATAAAATTGAGAAGCCTTTAGTTAGACTGACAAAGAACAAAGAGAGAAGATGCATATAACTAAAATCCACAATGAAATCAGGATGTTATCACTGATCTTGCAGAAATTAAAAAGATTATCAGAGACTATTATGAACAATTATATTTCAAAAAATTACACAAGCTAGAGGAAATGGAAATATTTCTAGAAACACACAACATACCTAAACAGAATCAAATAGAAATAGAAGATCTCAACAGACCTATGTAACAAGTTAAAAGACTGAATCATTAACCAAAATTGTCCCGTTAATTAAATATCCAGGACCAGGTAACTTCACTGGTGAATTCTGTGAAACATTCAAAGAAGAATTAATTACAATCCCTCTCAAACATCTCCAAAAAAATTGAGTAGGAGGGAACTCTTCCTAATTAATTAATTCTATGAGGCCAACACTGCCCTAATTCCAAAGCCAGATAAATACATCACAAGAAAAGAAAAGATAGCTACAGACTAACTTACCTTATGAATATAGATGCAAAAATACTCAATAAAATACTAGCAACAGCATATTAAAAGTACTGTATGTCATGACTAAGTGGAATTTTTCCCATGAATGCTAAGGTGGTAACACATAAACAAATCAATCAAAAAAATACAACACATTAACAAAATGAAGGGAAAAAAACAACAATCCAATGGATGCAGAAAAGGCATTTGACAAAATCCAACACATTTTCATGATAAGAACCCTGAGATAAGTAGGAATAGAAAGGAACTTTCTCAACATGATAAATTACTTGTATGAAAAATGCACAGCTAACATTATACTCAGTGGTGAAATACTGAAAGCCTTCCCCCTGAGATCAAGAATAAGACACTATCATCACTGTTATTCAACATTATATTGTAGTAGAAGTCCTTGCCAGAGCAATTAGACAAGAAAAAGAAATAAAAGACATCCAAATAGGAAAGGAAGAAATAAAACTATCTCTATTCGCACATGACAGGATCCTTTTTGCAGAAAATCCCAAAGAATCAACAAGAAAACTACTAGATCTAATAAATGAACTCATCAAAGCTGCAGGCTACAAGATTAACAGAGAAAAATCATTTGTGTATTATACATCAGCAAAGAATATTCTGAAATGACTTTAAAATATTGAAAGCAGCTCACATAAGTAAAAAAAAAAATACCAAGATTAGAGCTAATATCAGATATTAGTTTATTCAGGGCTCAAATTATGTGAACTTAATCCAATTTCTCTCTCTCTCCCTTACCTGTTCTTCTTGAGCACTCACTCTATATTAGATGTTCTCTTTTACTCATAAAGCAGTAGTTGCAATAACCAGGGCTACACTTTTTCACACCCAGGGAGATAAGCTATATGTCTGATAAGGAGGGAAGATTTATTTTCTCAGGAACATCCAGCAAAGTTGTTATCACAGTTCACTGGCTCTGATTGAGTTATGGTTATGTGTCCATCCCTAAATTAATCACTGAGGCAAGAGCTGAGCTGGGATAGGGCCCTGGAATCAGGTGTGGGTCATTCCCACCCCAACTCAAAAGTCTGATAATAGGGAGAAGTGAATTCCCCAATATACAGTCACAGTTGTTATGGTGGATGTGAGGGTGAATTGATGCCAAAATCAACTTCAACAAATCAACACTCTAGCACCTCCCTCTCTGCATCAGTTTTGGCTCTAGACATTGCTGGAGTTACCCTGAGAAATGACATGATCAACAAAAATCTTCCAAAGTTTTCCAAGTCCAACAGTCTTTTTTTTTAAATTTCCATTACTCAATAACAATAGGGGCCACAATTATGAGATTATGAGCATTTGAGTGCAGAGCAGGGATATTATTGATTTATTCTTATTGACTTTTTATAAAGTATATATCTTTTTCTGGCAATTGGTCTGGAAACAAAAATGAACCGAAGAGATAAAGGTTCTTTACCATGTCTTTTATAGCATCTTTGATTTGCGCTTATGAAGGTACAAAATTTGGAAGGTATGGAATTAATTATAATGCTACCAGAAGAAATTAGATCATCAAAAATGGGGCAGATTGAAAGGAAAGCAACCTAATACCTCTCAGGATATTTTCATCAAAAATCATTAAAGGAAAATAAACAACCATCAAAATTAAAAGGTTTAAGAGTTCAAAGTAGAGAGTTATGTGGGGCATTCAATCTAAATATAATTTTTTAAGGTGATAAATTTAGACCAGATTGATTAAGCTTTTTGCTATTTCTTCAATTTAATGATTCCAAATATTCCATATCTCAATAACTGAATGTCCAGTTTATTGCTTAGCCTTATCACTTAAACTCATTATTATATCCAGCCCTTAAAAAGAACAAAATAAAAAAAACCATAACACCAGCATAGACTTTGTGAAATAAATTATGAGGAAATAATAAAAGTAATTCCCTAAGCAACTCAGAATATGGTGTTTTATTTTAAACCATAAACAGTAAATAACTTCAACAATAATGATATTTCATGTGTTTCCTCAGGATACATTTTGGGGCAAACATATTAGAAAATGATCATGGCAGCTAGCCACCTTTGCCACACTATGTTCTTTTGTATTTTTTTCACAATATCCTTTAAAGTTTCCATAAAGGCAATGCCATGTATCCCTTCACCAAGACACATTGTGAAAATTACAGTATTCCAAAGCTCCTTTTTCAAATGTCTTATTACAACAAAGGGTGGCATAAATGTTCACATTTACTAGATGAGACACACACACACACACAAAAAAACCCTACTTAACTTTCCCTCCTATTCTTATTTCACTTTACAGTTCAGCCAACTCCTTCACTGTATCTGTCTTCTTAGATCTCTGTCCCGAAGGTTAAGGAACCTATGCTGCTGTCACTGATGTTTATTTTTAAATCTATAAGGAGATTTAAATATTCATAAGTAATTGGAGCAGTTGACACCTTCCCCTAGACAAAAGCGTTTGAATTTAAAGTACAAAATTTAAGAGTTTTAAGAAAAGTATCAATATCAGTTTGCAATTGTTTATCAAGTATAATCCTTCCCACTTTCATAAACACTATGGCAATCTTAATAATCATTTAAGATTTTTTTTCTTAATGATGCTCTTAAAGACAGTGAAAGACGTTTTTAAAGGACAGGAAGAAATAAATTTTTATGGAGCACAATTATAGGCCAGATAAGCAGTTACCATTTTCCCCCTGCCCTGATGCATGTGATGGATGAAGTTCACTAAGTAGCTCATTCTGGTATGCATTTCAGGGCTTCTAACATTTAACTACACTCACCTTCCTGATAATGAAATGCAAATAAGCAAGAGTGGTACTATCAAATATTCTTGAATCTACTCTAGTTCGTAGTAAAAATCATTTGTGAATTCTAGAATATTGTTAGAAAGCAATGACATGACATAACTCAGAATAGATTGTCATCATCAGACAATCTATTTTTTTGTGTAAAAGCAGCCGTTATTATTATTCCTATATGAGAATGATAACATCATTTGTTATGATAATAGCATTTAGGTCACTTTTTTCCCCAAGGTAACACATCCAATGAATGATAGAACAAAAATTCTTTAATTAATTCAACCAAAATTTACTGGGTGCCAGCATCATTCTGCAGATAAAGAGGCCTTTGTTCTGTTCAGCTTACAGTTTATTGAAGGAAAAAGAATATTAATTCATGATCACAACACAGTAATAAATGTTGTGGTACAAGTACACATAAAGTACTCTTGGACCACATAAGTGGACACCTAAATCATACTGAGGACATGAGAGTGAAGTAAAGCATAAACTGACATTTAAAGAACTACTAGGAGTTAGGTAGATAAATAATGTTGGAAGGACACGTGCAGAGTTAACAAAACATCGAAAGACAGTGAAAAAATATGGCCAATTTGGATAACTACAGTAAATTCAATATGGCCAGATAAAAGAAAGTGTAAATCCAAATGATGAGAACTAAAGCTAGAGAGATAAGTAGATGCCAAGAATATGAGTAATCCCAACTTTAATTTTCTTCCCCACTTACCTCACCTGAAGAATATTATCCACTCCAATTAGTATCTGCACCTCATGATAGCAATGATTCTCCATTTATAATGTGAGAGAGAAGAGGAGTCTCAGATACTGCAGAGTTTCTAATTCTTAAAATCTTCCCAGAAAGCTACATGGGGATGTTTGAAGGATTTTGAATAGGGACATGACTTCAAAATGCCCTTTTCCAAAAGTGTTTCTGTATGCAGCAACTACCTGGTCAGAGGAAAATCTGGGGTCTCCAGTAGAAATAGCAGCAGCCATTTTAGAGATCTGAAGATGGCTCAGTTTGAAGCATTCCTAGTTGAGGTTATATTTCCCCAAAGTTTCCAAAAAAGATCTGTTTCTTCCTCATCCTTAAAATTCCTAAGACCAATGTTGGAGTGTCACTGAAAGGCTTTTGACAAGAATTTGACCACCTCACTTATATATTCTCAGTACCTTTGCTGTACCCAGAAAATTGTGCTAAGATATCTTCCACTATCATACCACATCCTGTGGAAGGAAGACTGATAGGATAATGGATTAAAAAATTTTAGGTATAGTGGGGATTTTAAGAGCCTAACGTTAAATACGATTATTAACATCAATTTTTTTTTTATTTTTTTGCTACAGGGAGCCTAACGGAACTTTGAGTCAGTAATCTATAAAATGCGAGTGCATTAGATGAGTTTTAAAATCATTTCCATCTTCTAGCTCAGTGACTGTCAATAGTATATACTTAATATTATAAGTGCTTTCTAAAGATAGTTTAAAATTTTGTTCCATACCCTGATCTCCTAAAGAAATTTCCCTTCAACATACTTATTGGAACTAGACTGTAAACTAGTCTGTAAATTTTCTTCTTTTTCTGAGTTTTAAAAATTATTTCATAAGTCCTTAAGGTTATACAACACTCTACACTTCTCTTACACCTCCCAAAATTTCTAGACCAATGCTATAGATATGGTGGTACATAACTAGACAATTTATAAAGATCAGATAGCCACAAAACTTTAAAATTTTTAAGAGGTGTTTCTTGAAACTGTAGTCCAAAATATGAATTTTGTAGAGTATTTTTTCTGATTAACATTACTTATAATTTCATAAACTATTCTCAGTGAAATTAAATTTTCTGTACATTTTTTCTCTAGGATAAACCATATATACTACCACTCCCCATTAAGCCTTTTTTCCAAATCTTTTATTATGTCCCTTGGCATATCTAGTCTTTTTCCATGTGTGCATTTCTTTTTTGAAATCAGAGGCTGTTACTAGAACACTGAGTATAAATTTTGTGAGGTCAGGGCTATGTCCTATTCATTTTTAGATCCCTTATAATGTTTCCTACCATATTCTGAACCTTAGAGAAGCTCATAACATTTTGTACATGAGTGAATGTACGTGTTGTAATATTAGCCCCAATAATTAATATTGAAAATAGCATGAGAAATGTATTTGTCCCACTTCAAATTCTGATTTGAAGATAATGATTGGAAATGATAGAAAGGAGGATATTAGCAGACATTTATGGTTTTTCAAAGTGGAGAGAGACCTATTCAATGTACAAATGTTTCTAGTTGTATAGGGATATATTGCTACCTAAAAAGTTAAAAAATCAAATACTGTAGTAATAAACATTGACTGACTCACAATTTGACTACCAATGTTATCAGTTGCTTTGTCTTATTGAAGTCCTACATTTTCAAAAATAAATTAAAAAGGAGAGAAAATGATAGGGAAAGAAAGTGTGAGAGAGTGAGTGTGAGAGAGGAGGAGACCAAGAAGGAGGAAAAGAAATTAAGTGAAGCCCAAATAACTTAACAGAACTAAAGGGTTTCAATTAAAATATGTGTTATTGGTTAGATAACCAGTTTAATTTAATGAACTAATACAGAGTGTTTTGTACAATTTAAGCTCTGGTAACTCAACTAAATAATTCTGAAAAAATATAATTGTCATCATATGAAACAAAATCTAGTTCCCCATAATTCTGTGCATAGTAAAGAAGAATTCCTTTCAAAATGAATTACAAACATTTTCAACATTGCAAAAAAAGCTAAACTCATTTTGGCATTTAACTCAATTAGGAATAATATATTGTTGATTATGTATGTACAGTTCATTCATTTGAATATCTAACATTCACAACTGATTAAATCAGAATATGTATTCTGAATATTAAATGTATACATAATACTGCTAGATTTTATTTCAGCAAATTAGGTAACTCACTTTCATTTAAAGGCAGATAACAATTAAAATGGAGTTTGTTTTAAGGGAATGCATCATAATCCACTCAAAATTGGCTTTTATAGGTTGTCTTTTGTTAATTTCTGTAGATCTCAATTCTACAATGATGTCATAAAATGCATTAGACAAAAATCCAAGAGGGGAATAAAAATGCAATGGAGTTGTCAAAATGTTATAATCTCAGCCCAGTAAAGAATTAAATTTGTTAATCAGATACCCTTCCCTCCTTTCTTACATTTGCTCTAACTGCGCTGTATTGAGATTGACAGCTGAAAATAATAAAAGTCCAATTATTTTGATGAGTCCTGTATATCATGTTTTGTGTCTGAAACCAAATTCAGGAAAAGAAATTTTGCCCATTCTCCATATCACCTAAAATCCCAAAGTTGAGTTAATTCATGTGTCGGGGTTATCATACTGTGAGAGAAGGGAGAATTGCAACAAATTGTATAAAAGAACAAAGTCAAGAGAGTCAGATGATTTGAGTTAAATATCTAGGCTTCAAGACATACGAGTTTTGTGAATAAAAGTACATTTTTTAGATAATCTAGATTTCCATTTCATTAAACATAAAATATCAATAATAATAATCACCTGCTCTGCTTCTTCAGAGTTGTTGAACAGTTAAATTAAACAATGACTGCAAAATGACTTAAAATATTAGACTGCAGTAAAGTGGGGACAATAGAAACTGTAAAAAGAGGAGAAGAAAGAAAAAAGTGGAGAAGGAGGGAGAGAAAGAGAAGAAGGGGGAGAAGGAAAAGGGAAAAATGAGTTTTCTGGAACTCAGTCAAGCAGATATTTCCACATTGTGAATTTGAAAAAGCAAAGTTTCCCATAACAATTAGGCAACAAAATATCCTTTCCATGTAAATGTGCAGTGACTCCCTTTAGAACACAGAGACATTCTCTTTTTCTTTCCATGGATAGTTGAATTGTCTTTGAAGCTCATGTACCTGTTAGGGCTGATATTTACTTTAACCTGTTACTTTCACCAAATACTTCTATCAAAAGTTCTGTCCTAAGCTTACTACTCTTGGCCAGGTGCTTCCTCGTGTGCTCCAATAAAATGATATACTTGGTCTTTCATAGAGTTTATCAGAGTAGTAAAATAATGGGTTTCTCAGTCCATGACATCTAAGCTTCTTGATGTCCGAATATGTATTTTCTGTATCCTTAGCAGCACCTGACTCAAAGTAAGAACTTATTAAGTAACCCAAAAATGTTGTTCAAACACAATGGTTTAAATGAGAGTAAGCTTGTCTGATTTAGCAAATAAATATACAGGAAACCCAATTAAATTTGAATTTCAGATAAACAAAGCAATATTTGTGACATACTTAAACTAAAAAATTACTCATTGTCTATGTGAAATTCAAATTTGACTAGGTAGCCTATATTTTATCTGGCAATGCTAAATGAAAGGGAAAATGTTATATGGCTTGAAGGCAATTGAATTCAGATAACTGCATCAAGAAATTATTTAAATTGAATTCTAAGTTAGAAGTGATTTATGTAAGGAGTAAGTAAAACAAACAAACAAAAATGAATTTGCTTTACAAAGAAGTGCATAACTTTTTAGTATACTAGTCTACCAGAAGAAAAACACTAAGAATTTTTCCCCATTAAATTAGGATATCTATTTTGCTATTTCTGTAGATCAGGTTATTGTTTAGCAATTTTCTGTCCCTTGCTCCCATCTGTATGGTAGGACTATACATCTCCATTTCTTTGAGATTGGACTTGAGCAAATAACTTGCTTTGGCCAATGTCATATGGCAGCAAGAAACAGTGTCAATTTCAAGACTAGCCCTTAAGTAGTGCAGTATGTTTTTGCTTATTCTGCTGGGAGATTATAACTTCTGCTATGAAAAGCACATGCCCGAATTAGCTGTTGCTTCTTTAGCTTATACTCTAGTAGAAATAGGTAGAGCTAAAAACCAACTGAACCACAGCTTAGGCATAGTCCCCCCAACTAACCTATGACTAAGAAATAAATGTGTATTGTTGAATGCCACTAAAATGTGTGGATGTTTGTTATGAATAATCACTGCCACAATAACCAACTGATACAGCCATAGATTTCAAAAAACACTCTTCCTCTGCAATTTCTGTAAGTGTTGTAATTTTACATACTATATTCCTGTAAACAGTTGTATAAATTTTGCAAACTATGTTCTAATGCTTGGCAGTCATTTCAGTAAGACAAAAAAAAAGCAAACAATTATACTCAGGATAACCAATCATCTTGTTTTTTCAATGACTCTCCCAGTTTTCATACTGAGAGTCCAGCATTCTGGAAATCTCCTCAGTCCCAGACAAAGCAGTCCACTTTGTCACCCTCAGAACAATTACAGGATTCATTTAAAGCACTTAAATTTTTTCCCCCTGAGTTTGGGACAAAAACTTACTTCTTTGATTGCCAATTTCTTACACTGCATATCAAATAAACTCACCTTCCAGTGTATACCTGGGGTGTTTTTTTTTTTTTTTTTTCAAGAAGAAAATTTTATTTTATTGTTTAATTTTTTTAAGTTTAATGTTTGATAAAATAAAACAAACTTTTAGTACCATAGAAACCTTTCGACATGTACAATGACATATTATTACTATATACAATTTCCAAAACAAATATTTCCACCTCCAAGTAAAGTGATGTTGAACATCCTGACTATACTTAAGCTGTAGGAAATTTCCTGTATGGCCAATATTTTCCTTGGTTTGCAAAAAAAAAATTGTACAGTACAAGAAATATAAATAAGACCTTCAATGAGTTGAGAATCATAAAAAATGCTTTTTGAGTTTCAGTTATCTGGATCTTGGGGAGTTTTTAGTAGCTTTAAGGGGTCAACAAGCAAAATGAAACCCTGTGGATGTTTGAACTTCAGTCTTCCATGAGAGGTCCTTTAGGTTCACAGATGGTCTATCAGAAATAAAAGCTATTCTTCTTGCGGTAGATAATGGCATCTGGCTCATATAACATTCTTGACCAGCTCATGGACTCCATTCTCATCAATGATTAAAGGTGTATGGAATTCTTTATCTGCCACATAACGTTCTATTTCTTCTCCAATATAGGAAATAAGAGGAGAGATTTCACACTGGATTGGTACATCATTGACATCCTTCAAGTTGTCATTGACATCAGCTGTGATAAAATCCTGCACCTAATATGAATTAATTTTTTTTACATGAATGTGCTCTTGGTAAATTGAGAATCAGAGCAGTCATAAAAAGTGATAACATTATCCTGTAATCTATAAAATCATATTGTCAAAAACATGTACTTTAAACCCAGTTTTCAGTTTTTCACTATACACAACCCTGAGCCAGTCCTACTCAAGATAGAGAAGGCATTTGTACTTCCATCAAAGAAAATATTTTCTCTTTTTAAAATTTTATTTTTAAAGAAGCTTTGGATTACATAAATGTTACAACAAAAATATAGGGAATTTCAATATAACCCATACTGCCCCTTCCCACTCTTTCCCACATTAACAACATCTTTCATTAGTGTGGTACATTTGTTACAATTGATGAACACATATTGAAGTATTGCTACTAACTATGGACTATAGTTTACATTACAGTTCACACTTTGCACCACACAATTTTTTAGGTTTTGACAAAATGTATAATGGCCTCTGTCCACCATTGCAATATCATACAGAACAATTCCAGTGTCCCCAACATGCCCAATGTTACATCTATGCTTCCCTCTCTCTCCCCTCAAACTCTGGTGACCCCTATCTTTATATCAATGTTACAAGTTCTTCCATTACCAGAATAATAATAAGTCTACTTTAGTCCATAGTTGCATTCCCCCCTTATGTTTGTTTGTTGCTCAGTCTTGAGGATTTGGGGATGGTGATGTCCACTCTGCTTCCAGTTGAGATGGGGCTTAGATCCCATGGGGCAGATGGATGGAACTGTCTTAGTTGTAGTTGTAGATACTCTGTTTTTGGGATGGGCATTGCCCATAATCATCCTTTTGTTAGTTGTCCTGGGTGAGTCTGAAGAACTGGAGAGTAGGTGTTGGCTGCAACTTGTCTGAGACTCAGGGCTCAACCAGCATATGAACAGCCAGAAGAATTAAGTCCCTGGGACACATATTAAATGAGTGTAGTGATAATTATATGTTCAAATAAAAGCGGCTTGAGAGCCATGTGTAGCAAAATTATAAATGAGTCTAACTCTAATACATTGGGGGGATAGGTAATCATATATTCCAAGGTAAGGCCCATTGACAGGATGCTAAATTCCTTGGATTGTCTGCCCTGTCTATAGTGTCTAGATGTCTCTAGAACCCTCAGGAACAGCCCTCCCGCTCCCTGCTTGAGGCAAGGTATAGCGTGGCAATCAGTGAGATCATCCTGAGACATGCATAAGCATAACTTCTGGAATGACCTCTTGACCCACTTGGAAATCTCTTAGCCATAAAAACTCATTAGTATTTAATATTTACCCTTTTTGTTCAAGGTTTTTTCCAAATACTTTGCTAATTGGCACTTGGTAATAATCCCTCCATGCCAGGGAGGCTCATCCCCAGGAGTCATGTCCTGCACCATGGGGAAGCTAGTGAGTTTATATGCTGAATTTGGCTTATAGAGAGGCCTCATTTGAGCAACAAGGAAGCTTTCAGGAGTTAACTTTTAGGCAATATATAATACTAAGTTTCAATTTCACAAGAACAAGGTTCATAAGTACAAGCATCAGTATGAAGGGCCTGGCATATTGATCTGTCCTCCTTTGCTAGACACCACCCATGTACTTTAGAAAGTCTTGCCACTCTATTAGAGAATGTAGCAAGATTCCCCAGGAGGGAATTCAATATTCTTTCAGTTATTGTGTGGGTCTCAGCCCACTAAGACAACACCCCTTGACCACTTGAACATATTTATCTTCCATAGAGTCATGCTGCAGTCACACCCCACACATCCCCCACACCAGGGATCCTATTCTGCAATCCAAAACATCCCCCAAAATAAAGCCAAAATAAAAAATAAAATAATAATAAAAATTTAACAAACAAAATACAGAAACAATTTTTTGCTTTGCTTTGTGTCTTTCATTATGTACAGTGACAATTTCTTCTGTATGTTTCACTTTATTTTCAAAGAAGCTTTAAATTACAGAAAAATCACAAAGAAAATATAAGAGATTCCCATACACCCAACCCCCTCCCCCTCTCACATTTTCCCCTTTTAATAACATCTTACACAAGTATGTTGCATTCATTATAATTGATGAACAAATATTGAAGCAATGCTACTAATTAAGGTCAATGGTTTCCATTATGTTTTACATTTTGCACCATACACTTTTACAGGTTTTGACAAAATGTATAATGGACTGTATCCATCATTGCAAGCTCATGCACAATAATTCCAATGCCTTAAGAATGCCCTATGTTCCATCTATTCTCTCCCTTACCCCCATCCCCCATTGGAACCTATACTAACCACTAAGTTTCAATTTTTGAAGAATAAGGTTCATAGTTACATGCATTACTATTGAGGGCTTGACATATTGGTCTGTTTTCTTTTATTAGGCACTGCCTACTTTCTCAAGAGATTCTTGCCCCTCTAATTGAGAATATAGCAGGACTCCCCTGGATTGAAGTTTAATATTTTCTTGGGTTTCCACCCACTGAGATAGCACCCTATGCCAAGAGGAACACTTTTGTATTCCACAGAAGCATGCCCCAGGTGTTCCCTTTCCCACATATTCCCCCACCACTGATGCCCTGCACCAGTGACCCTCTCCTGCCATATCTGCCAAAAAAGCAATCCCGCCATTGTAGTTTAGCCACAAACCTACAAGTCCCCAGAGATCATCTGTTCCTTCCTCCAGCCCTCCCCCCAGTTCTATGGATAATCTAACCCAACCCTCCACACTCTGTTCACCTTCACATTCCAGCACTGTCGACCCCACTCACATCCCTGCACCACTATCACCCCCATCCACTGCCAAACCACCCTCGTCCACTTTATAATTGGTTTTGCCCATATTGAGCATCAGCTCACCACACTCTACTCACTCTTTCTGTGTCCTGATAACCATCTTCCATATTCTAACTCTGTGAGTCTCCTCAATTTGCTTAGGTCATCTCAGGGAAGTCATGTAATATGTGTTCTTCAGTTACTGGCTTACTTCAGTCAACATAAGGTCTTCAAGATTCATCAATGTTGTCCTGTGTGTCAATACTTCATTCTTTCTTACAGCTTAGTAATATTCATTGTATGTATATACCACAATTTGCTTATCCATTCACTTATTGATGAACACTTGGGCTGCTTCCAGCTCTTGGCAATAGTGAATAATGCCGCAATGAACACTGGTGTGCATATATCTGTTCATGTCACTGCTTCCAATTCTTCTGGGTATATACCCAGAAGTGAGATTGCTGTATCATATGGCAGTTCTATATATAGCTTCCTGAGGAACTGCCAAACTGTCCTCCACTATGGCTGCACCACTCTCTATTCCCACCGTGGATGAGAGTTCACTTTCTTCCACATCCTCTCTAACACTTGTAGTTCTTGTGTTTGTTTGTTTGTTTTTTTAAATAACTGCCAGTCTAACAGGTATAAGATGATATCTCATTGATGTTTTGATTTGCATTTCCCTAATAGTGATGTTGGGCATCTTCTCATGTGCTTTTTAGCCATTTATATTTCCTCTTTGGAAAAGTGTCTATTCAAATCTCTTGCCCATTTTTTAAATGGGTTGTCTTTTTATTTTGATATATAGGATTTCTTTATATATGCTGGATTTTAGGTCCCTATTGGATAAATGGTTACCAAATATTTTCTCCCATTGAGTAGGCTGTCTTTTCACATTTTTGACAAGCTTCTTCAAAGTGCAAAAGTTTTTAATTTTGAGGAGGCCCAATTTATCTATTTTTCCTTTCACTGCTTGTGCTTTGGGTATAAAGATTATAAAACCATTGCCTACTACAAGATCTTGTAGATGCTTCCCTACATTATCTTCTAGGAGCTTTATGGTCCTGACTCTTTTATTTAGGTCTTTGATCCTTCTTGAGTTAATTTTTGTATAGGGCATGAGATTGTGATCCTTTATCATTCTGTTGGATATGGATCTCTAGTTCTCCCAGCACCATTTGTTGAAGAGGCCATTCTGTCCCAGTTGAGTGGACTTGTTGGCCTTCTCAAATATCAGTTGACTGTATATGTGAGGATCTATATCAGAACTCTCAATTCGGTTCTAATGGCCAGTAGGTCTATCCTTGTGATAATACCATGCAGTTTTGACAACTGTAGCTTTGTAGTATGCTTTAAAGTCAGGTAGCATGATTCTTCCAATATTGTTGTTCTTTTTCAATAAGTTTTTGGCTATTCAGGGTCCTTTGCCCTTCCAAATAAATTTCATAATTAGCTTTTCTAAATCAGTAAAAAAAATGCTTTTGTAATTTTTCTGGGATTGCATTGAATCTGTAAATCAATTTGGGTAGGACAGACATGTTAATGATGTTTAGTCTTCCAATCCATGAACATGGAAAATTCTTCCATTTATTTAGGTCTTCTTTGATTTCCTTTAACGACGTTGTGCTGTTTTCTGTGTACAATTCCTTTACATCTTTAGTTAAGTTTATTCCTAGATATTTGATTCTTTTAGTTGCTATTGTAAATGTAACTTTTTCTTGATTTCCTCCTCAGATTGCTCATTATTGATGTACAGAAATGTTACTGATTTTTGCTTGTTGATCTTATATCCTGCCACTTTACTGAATTCATTTATTAGCTCTAGAAGCTTTGTTGTAGATTTTTCAGGGCTTTCTACATATAAAACTATGTCATATGAAAATAGTGACTTCCTTACTTCTTCCTTTCTAATTTGGATGACTTTTATATATTTTTCTTGCCTAAGTTCTCAAGCAAGTACTTCTAATATTAAATAAGAGCGGTGACAGTGGACATCCTTGTCTTGTTCCAGATCTCAGGGGGAAAGTCTTTAGCATTTCACCTTTAATATGATGTTAGTTGTGGGTTTTTCATATATACCCTTTATCATGTTGAGGAATTTTCCTTTTATTCCTATCTTTTGAAGTACTTTTATCAAGTAAGGATGCAGTATTTTGCCAAATACTTTTTCTATATTAATAGATATGATCATGTGATTTTTTTTCTTTTGATCTGTTAAGAAAATCAATCAATGCAATATACCACATTATGTTGAACCATCTTTGCATACCAGTGATGAAACCCACTTGACCAGGGTGTAAAATTTTTTTGAAGTGTTGTTGAATACAGTTAGCAACTATTTGGTTGAGGATTTTGCATCCAGGTTCATTAGGGAGACTGGTCTGTATTTTTTTTTTTTCTTGTGGCATGCTTATGTGGCTTTGATATTAGGGTGATGTTGGTATCATAGAATGACAGGCAATGTTCCTTCAATGTCAGGATTGGTGTTAGTTCTTTCCAGAATGATTGGTAGAATTCACCTGTTAATCCATCTGGTCTTGGGCTTTTCTTAGTTGGGAGGTTTTTGATGATTAATTCAATCTCATTACTTGTGATTGGTCTGTTGAGTTCATCAATTTCTTCTTCCACTGATGTAGGCTGCTTGAGTGTTTCTAGAAATTTTTTCATTTCATTTAAGTTACCCATCTTTTGGCATACTGTTTTTCAAAATATTCTCTTATGATACTCTATTTTTATGGGATCAGTGGTGATATCCCCTTTCTCAGTTTTTATTTTATGTATTTGCATCTTAGCTTTTTTTTTTTGTTAGTCTAGCTAAGTGTTTGTCAATTTTATTATCTTTTCAAAGAACCAGTTTTGGTTCTGTTAATTTTTTCTAATTTTTTAAATTCTCAATTTCATTTAGTTCTGCTATAATTTTTATTTCCTTCTTTCTGCTTGTTTGGGATTAGTTTGTTGTTCTTTTTCTCATTCCTCCAGGTGGACAATTAGGTCTTCAATTTTAGCTCTTTCTGCTTTTTTAATATAAGCATTTATGGCTATACATTTCCCTCTCAGCACTGCTTTTGCAGCATCCCAAAGTTTTGATACATTGTGTTCTCATTTTCATTCGTTTCAAGGTAATTACTGATTTCTTTTGCAATTTCCTCCTTGACCTACTGACTGTCTAAGAGTATGTTTTTTTTAACTTCCTTCCTTTGTGCCTATTCTGGTTCTCTGCCCCTTATTAATTTCCAGCTTCATTCCATTGTGGTCAGAGAAATTATTTTGTAAAATGTCAGTCTTTTTGAATTCATTGAAAATTGTTCTGTGACTTAGCATGTGGTCTATCCTGGAGAATGACTTATGTGCACTCAAGTAGAATGTATATCCTGCTATATTTAGATGTAATACTCTGTATATGTCTATTAAGTCTAGATCCTCTAACATATTATTCAAGGTCTCTGTTTCTTTATTGACCCTCTGTCGAGATGTTCTGTCTAACAGTGATAATGCTGTATTAAAGTCCCCCACTATAATTGTAGAGGCATCTATTTCTCCACTTAGCTTTTCCAATGTTTGCCTCATGTATTTTTGGGCACCTTGGTTAGATGCATAAATGTTTATGACTGTTCTTTCCTCTTGATAGATTATCCCTTTAATTAATATATAGTGACTTTCTTTGTTTCTTAAAATAGTTTTTCATTTAAGTATATTTTGTCCTATATTAATGGAGCTACATCCCACTGTTTTGTTTGTTTGCATGTAAAATTGTTTTCCAACCATTCACTTTCAATTTCCTTGCATCCTTGGGTTTAAGGTAAGTTTCTCGTAGACAGCATACAAATAGGTCACATTTTCTTCCCCATTCTGCCAATCCATGTCTTTTGATAGGAGAGTTTAATCCATTAACATTCAATGTTATTACTGTCAAGGCAGTACTTACTTAAGCCATTTTTTCTTTAGGTTTATATATGTCATATTTGGTTTTATTTCTCTTTTTTATCTTTTTAATTATTCTTACTAATAACCTTCTTTTCTATACTCTCCTCCAACCCTCTCTCTTGTTTTTTACTTTTAAATATGCAGAACTCCCTTTAGTATTTCATGAAGGGCAAGACTCTTGTGGACAAACTTTCTCATTTCTGTTTAACTGTGAATATGTTGAACTCTCCCTCATTTTTGAATGTTAGGTTTGCTGGATACAGAATTCTTGGCTGGCAGTTTTTTCTTTTAGAACTTTAACTATGTCATAGCACTGCCTTCTCACCTCCATGGTTTCAAATGAGAAATCAGTGCTTAATCTTATTGAGTTTCTCTTGTTTGTGATGGATCTCTTTTCTCTTGCTGCTTTCAGTATTCTTTCTTTGGCAAATTTGATAATTTGATAAGTATATGTCTCAGGGTAGGCCTGTCAGGATTTATGCTGTTTGGAGTGTTCTGTGTTTCCTGGACATGTACATCCATGTCCCTCAAAAAAGTTAGAGAATTTTTAGCCATTATTTCCTCCAACACTCCTTCTGCCACCTTTCCCTTCTCTTCTCCCTCTGGGATGCTTATAATGCATATGTTTGTGCTTTTCATTCTGTCATTAAATTCCCTGAGTCCTTACTGAATTTTTTCTATCTTTTTTTCTATGTTTTACTATTTGTGCGATATCAAGTGTAATGTCTTCGACATCACTGATTCTTTCCTCTGCCTCTTCAAATCTGCTGTTATGTGCTTCCAGCATATTTTTTATTTCTTGCATTGTGCCATTCTTCACCTTCAGATCTGTTATCTTTTTACGTAGGTTTATGATTTCTTCTGTATGTTCCTCCAGTGTCTTCTTAATAGCCTTCATCTCTTTCTTCACTATATTAAGTTGATTCATGATATTTGTTTGGATATCATTGATTAATTGCGTTCTGCATCTCCTCCCATTTTTAGTTTGTTCATTAGACTGGGCCATGTCTTCCTGTTTTTTAGTATGGCTGGTAATTTTTTGCTGGTGTCTAAGCATCTGTTTATCTTGATGGGTTTATTTAGACAGTTAGCTTCTCTTTCTACTCTAGGACTTTATTTTGCTTTGTTTTGTGTTAAGTTTCCTCTTTGACATTTGGTTTCACTAATTCTGTATCCTTGTAGTTGTCCATGTTTCCCTGAAAAAATATTAAGACCATAGAAAAGGAAAGATAGAAGAGAAAAAAGAATAATGGTAATAATACAAAAGATATAAAAGGAACCATGAGAGAGCCAGGAAAAAAATAAGTAATAAGATTGAAAAATCATTAAAAAATACAAAGGAAAAAGAATAACAAATGTGGAATAAAAAAATGAAACAAGAAAAAAATAGTACAAAATAATAGATCCAAAAAAAGAGAAGAGAAGAGAAAAAAAAA
>JAQZBX010028545.1:16763-27860 GCA_029593785.1 Cabassous unicinctus | reverse complement strand
TGGGATAGTTAAAAAAATGAAAAAAAAAAAAAAAATTTTTTTTGGCATTTTGCCTTTCATCACTGCAATATCTGGTGTCCAGTCTGTACCATGGCACCTTCCCCCTCTCATTCCCCAGTGTCTCACTATTTTTCATTTTGTTTTCAAAGACGTTTTAGGTCACAGCAAAGTCACACACAGAATACAGGAGTCTCATATACCCAACATCCTCCCTCTTTCCCCTCCCCCCCATATTAGTACCTTTTTATATGAGAATGGTAGCGTTGTTATAACTGATATACAAATAGTGAAACATAGCTACTAAACATTGTCAATGGTTTACACTATGGTTTACATTTCAGACTGTACACTTTTATAAATTTTGATGATATTTACCATGTCCTGTGTCCTTCACTGTAAGGTAATGCAGAACATTTCCACTGACCACTAAATACCCCCTGTTTGACCTGTTCTCTTCCTCCCTCCCCATCTCCCCGACTCCCTGAAAGCCCCAACCTTCTAATCACATGCTTAGTTTTTTTGGTATGGCTAGCCCCCACTTCAAGACTTCCAGTGTGATTGGACCCTCCCTGAGTCATGTCATTGGAATAGACTATTAGGTGTTGGTGGTGTGACAATGATGGTGGTAACCCATCATAAATAACAAAGACACTCCTATCACTCCAGAAGTTTGAAGCGTTTAGAGTCTTCCTGTCCCATTACCTCCCTTTTGTACCCCTCACCCTGCTCCAGGAGCTGGGACAAAGACCAGCCAAATCCTTTATTATACAATACTGGGTCACAATTACAGCTTCTCATGGTGGCAAGAGATGATTTGAGAGGGTTTGCTTGTCCAACCTGGCAACATCCATCTAATATTAGGAAGATATACTTGAGGTATCTTACTCTCTTACTATATCTGCAATTTGCTCCACCTCTTGGAATGCAATTCATTCAATAAAGATATCTAATTTGTGACAAATTATTTAATTATTACTGCAATATCTGGTGTCCAGATATAATTAATTATAATTAATAATTCAATTATTTTAAATTATTTTAAAATAATTTAATTCTGATATTTCATGTTTTTAATAGTCTCTAATCTGGTAATTGCTAATAGTAATTCAATTTCTTGGAAAACAAAAGAAGATCTAATTTTTGAGTACCAAAATAATTTTTATTTTATCCTTTGTGTATTGTGTTGTAATTAATGAAAAAGTGAAAATGTTTCTAAAATTTGTCTAATTTCAAGAGTAATCAAGCAGGAAATATTGATTATAATTTAACTTTTTTTAATAGCTCTTTCATAATTAAGAGAATTTGTTGAACTATAATATTGATATAGCCAGTTGGAAATAATCAGTCCAGTAAATTTACAACAGTAAATATAGGAAAGTAAATTTTTCTAGTAGGGTGAAGCAAGCCTAGGTTAGGGTGTCAAGGCTACCAGTTCCTGGTTGTTAACATCTGGCAAGTCACTTCATTTCAAGACTCAAATTCCTATATTAAAGAATGTGTGGTGATGGTGAGAGGGTCTTCAGTTGCATTAGGATTTTGTGATTCTATATAGTGTTTTGTCCTTTATCATGTTGTCCTTTCATACCCAATTTGACTTGTTGTCCTTTCTTACCCAGTCATAATTTTTACGTGATCATTAAGTTATCTCATTTATTCTTTTTCCTGTGGAATCACTTGTAAGTATAACTTTTAATCTTTTTTCCCCAATAGACACAATATAGGGACATCCCTATATTTTCCTTTATTTAGAAATCTTCATTTAAATGAAAGATTAATTTACCCCATGATTACTTCTTTTTCTTTTCCAGCTAATCATGCAAAGTTTATCATTTTTATTATTATTATTATTATTTAACTTTTTTCCTTCTAGAGTGGCTGGTCTTGTGAAATTTGGTTTATGTTTTTCTTAGATTATAATATAGTACTTTTAAGCAGTTGCTACACTCTTGTATTAGTCAACCAAAGGGGTGTTGATGCAAAATACCAGAAATCTGTTGGCTTTTATAAAGGGTATTTATTTGGGGTAGAAGCTTACAGTTACTAGGCCATAAAGCATAAGCTAATTCCGTCACCAAAGTCTATTACCACGTGTTGGGGCAAGATGTTTGCCGATGTCTGCCAAGAGTTCAGGGGTCTTGGGTTCCTCTCTTCCCAGGGCTTCGTTTCTCTCCGGACTCAGCTGCTGTGCTCTCTCCACAAGGCCACTGTAGACTATCAGTCTATCAGTCAAACGGCTCTCTCTCCCTGGGGCTTCTGCCATATCTCTCTGTTCTCCTGTGTGTGCCATGCCTCTGTGTTCTTTTCCTGTGTGTTTACTTCCCGGGCTCCAGCTCAAAATGCCAGCCTCCCTTCTCTGCAGTTTCTCTGTGAGTGGGCAGGGGCTCAAGACCTACTGACATTGCCCAATCAAAGTCTTAATCATTATTTAATCAAGTAAAAGTGAAACCTCTGAATCCAATATAATCTAATATGGCCAGAGGAACAGAGCAGTTCACAAACATAATCAATATCTATTTTTGGAATTCATAAATAATGCCAAACTGGTACAACTCTCCATGAATAATTTATTTAAACATAAAACAGTTTTTTCAATTTATTCCTCAGTAGAGGTTCATTTGTTTTTTCTTCTAAAATTGAACAGTAGACTTGATTATTTTATTTGGTTTTGTTCTTTCCCTAGGACATTATTTCTCAACTTAACAATGTCCTGTGTGTCTCTGGATATAGTCTGGGTAATTTTCATGTTTTCGATGAGATTTAAAATTTGAGGTTTTAATATCAGTGATAATCTTAAAAACATGTATGAGCATTTTCTGGATCATCTGCTGTATAACCAAGTACTGCTGCATGGTAAAATTGGTGTTTTTGTTTATTATTGTATTTGTGTCATGTGAAAGCTAAATATTTCACCATGTCTGACGTGTGTGAAGGTTTTATTGAGATTCAAAAACAAACAGTACTAGGAGCATCCCTGCTTGCCACACCCCAAAGAATCTGCATTGTAGAGATAACATATTCATTTTGCAAGGAGATGAATTTCACAGATTCTGCTTTTTAATATAGTAACTTGAAACAGTTCATTAGCAGTAAGTATAGTAGTAAGTACACACTGAAGAATTTTCTGTTTCTGATTCCATCAATAACTGAATAGGTATGAGGTTTTGCAGATTTCAATATGGTTGTAATACCAACCTTATCTTCTGGGGACTTCCTTAAGCATTTAGTAATGCTTGAAGATCATTTTGCTTATTATGAAGTCTGATTATCCTCAATTGATAAAGAAAACCATGAAGTTATAAATGCTATTTTGTGCAGTGGCTGTAAATGATTAAATTAGCATGATTAAAGAAGAAAAAACAAACAGAAAAAACAGAAAGAGATTAAATATAGAACCAGACCTGAAGCTACATTGTTTTTATTTCAGCAGAAAGCCATTGTTTTTATGCTTTATTTTTGCTGCTAATTTGAATTTAATTGGTTTCATAGTTTTTGTTTGTAGTTTATAGATTTGTCTTTTATCATTTTATCAAGATAATAAATGCTAAGTTTATTTTGTATTTATTAAAATAATATGTATTAAAACTAACTTGACACTAGGAGTGCAAGAAAATATTTTTCTTTCATAAGTTACCCATCTAAAAGTTGGTATAAGAAACCCTGGTCTACAATATTGAACATAATTGTATCATAATCATAGTGGCTAACCTTCAACCTGATGCTCCCTATTTCAGTTTATATGAAAAGTGACTCTTTTCCCTTTCTGTCATTTGCAAAATTAATTTTCTTTAAAATGTGGCCTTGTGAAATATAGCTATGAGGCGAGTAATCCACCAATCTGTGTGGATTATTGGAGTTTGTAGAAACTATGATCTGACCTGATTTTATAGTTTCTGTGATTTTTGACTTAAATATTTTTGTATTATTGTTTTGATGATTCATTTTTCATTCATTCATCCTTTGCTACTGTGTGCCAAGGGCTATTCTATTCTAGGTACTAGAGATGACTGGACACTAGATCTTTATATTTGGATGTCTGTAATTTTCACATGCTTATTGCTTAGTACATGTTTCTTTCAACTGAATTCCTCTCCGCCCTGCTGTCATAGCTACATGTCTTGAATATGTGGTGGGACATTACCATGTCTTGATTGCATAGACTTAAATGTCTTTTTAGCCCCTCAAGCATGATGGGTCTTTTAAGTCCATTCATTCAAATAATATTATTAAATGGCTATTAAATTCAAGGCATTGTGCTAGGTACAATTGGGTGTCCAAAGATGAATGAGACACAATCTGTATTCTCCGTAGAGGAGCTTATGAATTTTAATCTAGTCGTTGAATCCTTGGAATTGATTTGGGCATTGCTGGATCTGTGGGCATTGTTGGATCTGCAGCCAGACTATAGACTCATCAAATATAGAAGGACTTTTGCACTTTGTCTGTCTCTCCATTTATTCAATACTAAGCACTTATATTTGCTCCCGGTTGATTTTCTTTTATTTTCCTCTCTTAGCTTTTTTGATGACCCAGATCTCTTGCCCAGGAGTGTTCAGTCTAATAGAGGTAGAATCTACAGACCTTTTTAGCCAGTGTTGCTCATAGGCCACAATTTAGAGAGCGTTGTAAAATAATTGTAACTATAGGTAAACTTCCTAAATCTGGAAACCTTGAAACCTGGTATATACTGGAACCATAAATATATTGCTGCTTTCAAGTGAAAGAATTAGGCAGAGGGTGATATCCAGAAGCCATGCAGGCCCAATGACAGCCTTGGCTAAGATCTTTGGAGTTAGAATGACCTTTTAGAATTGTTTCTATTTAAGCTGAACTTACCAGGCCTTTAAAATCTCATACTAATCAGTCATTGGATGAGAGCCCCAAGCATGACTTGGGGCTAGAAGGTTCACTGCAGCTGAGGAAGCCTCCCAAGTTGCTGACAGCTGATATCTGTCTGCCCACAGCACTGTAAGCAACTGAGGCAACAAGTTTTTTCACAGATGGGGTATTGGGCTGCATGCATCACAGTGTCTACCTTAGATCGTGAACTGTGACCACTACCTTCAAGGCAGAGTTGCCTGTTCAATTTGCATTTTCATATTCTATCTTGGATCAAGAGTAACCTAATTTAGGATGCTAATATATGGTTGATTAGTTATGGGTAAGATGAACACTTGTTTTATTTTTCCCTTATTATTTCTATTTCGGTATTAATATTACTTAATTCTAATTATAAGGTGACTATAAATCTTCGTTTGCCAAGACAGTTCTCTTTGCTTGGGACTGCCCATTTGAGGGTCAGTTAATATCTGTTAATTATTTCTAACATTCCTTAACAATTCCAGAAGTATCCCAGTTTGGTCAGCCCCTACCTAGTAAGTTTTTTTTTTTTTTTTTTTTTAATTTTTAAAAATTTGTTTGCATATTTATTCTTTAATCATCTTTCTGGTCTGTTACTCTATGAATGGGATTTTCTGTTCTATTCCATTTCTTATTTTAAGAGGCAGAAATGACCATTTGGATTAGTTTTGTGCTTTGGTTTGGGCTTTATTTGACCCTACAACAAATGCTTTTCATCTTTATCACATTCTTAATAGGCAAACTTTAAAATGTTGTGAGGTCACAACATATTCCAGAAAGTATATGACTAAAATTATTGAGATATGTATTTCTGAGTCTCAAAGAAAGCACCAAGGGAAGAAGTCTGTATCAACGTTAGGTTAAAAACTGCTCAATTGTTAAAACTGTATCTACAACATTTATTTTCCACAATTTATTTTATTGTTTAGTTAAATATTTACATCTTTATCTTTCTGCTCAGGTAATCTGGGACTTGAGCTATTTCCTTGATGGAGTTGATCTTTTTCTGGTAGGATATTCTGACTTGCTCAAATCTGAGTCCTAAGGAAAGAGAAATTGCTTAGAGATGGGCAGTTTTGAAGCTTCCTTTTCAGAAATTTTACGGAAAAAAGAAAAATTTATTTCCATCCCAGGTAGATTTAATAATTTGCAGGACCACTTTGTTTACAAGGAAAACTCTGATTTAAAACTAGTTATGGGTTCCGAAAAATGTCTAGGGACAGAAGAGATTTAGATAATCAGTGATTTCCTTAACCTATCAGAAGGTAATTGGTTGCCATTTTATACTATAGCTTCTTCTTTTTCCTAATTGTTATTTCTTGGCACTCTTTTTCTTGATTTCTGTCTACAGATGTGGCCTAAATGTTGTGATGGGGACACAGTTTACTGGTAGACTTGGTTGTGCCCCACCCATCTCTGATTCTTTGGCAAGAGAAGTCAACTGCTGGTCTTATTTTGATGTTTGGCATTATATAGCAGGCAATATTTTTAATAGACATTACACTGGCAGTGATGTAAAGGAGCTTTTTAATCATGTTCCCTTTTTAAAAGAAGAGAACTAGTGAAAAATGGTGGTATGACTTCGTGCTTGGATCTTCAACAAATGAGAAATTGGTAAGACATATATTTAAATGGTCAAACCATCTGGCATTCTTCACATATTTTCATTGACTTAGGGGTATCATAGACAAAGACATAGTATAAAATTTAAGCTGGAGTAGCAGAAGATAAGAACATGGCATGCATGAATATCTTTTTTTTTTATTCTAGTTATCTGTACCATTGATAGCAGTAAGTTTATCTGAAATGTTAAGCTAATTTTATTCAGTTAAGATTTAGAGAAAATACTTGAGATAGTATTTACTTTTTTCTGACTTAGAAAATTGTTGGGCTGAGACGCTTTTTCCAAGTAGGCATAGTTTTTTTCCTGGTATGAAATCAAAGCCACTAACCCCCTAACTAATTAAACGTTTGTTGAACTTGATTTGCAGCACTTTGATATAGACTTCTCTTTGGAACTTTCTGTAAGCCTCAGAAACTAATTGAAGTCATCATAACTTCGACTGCTTTTGAAAGATTTGAATTGCAACAGATCTTAGATTTTATCCATCATTTAGATGAGTGTTTTAAACTGTCGTGTGTTTCAGGGATATCCACTTTTTGTGATACTTGAGTTAAAAAGGATGTGATCTATGTGGGAGTATTACATCAGGGGCCCCTTGTGCTGCCTGCTCTCTTGCTACATGTTTCTGGTCTATTCACTCTTTCATTTTCCTCAATGACTATTTCATACTTTATTCACATTCCTCAAAACTGTCTCCCCCATCCTTATTCTTAGCTAATAATCTACTTTCCTATTATACTAAGAAGAGTGAAGCAACTAGTAGAGAACTTTGACAAGTTCTCACCGCATATATCCAGGTGCCAGCACCATTACCTGTATAGCGTCTTTCCTCCTGTAATCTGGGTGAATGTCACACTAGACACCTCTTCCTCTGTCACCTCAAATACATGGTTCCAATTATCCTACCCTCTTTCTGTTTCATTAATTTTCCTCATCTCTACTGATCATTCCCATCCTTCTACAAATATGCTGTTATTTCTTCCATGTTAAAAATCCCTGTATTTGCTCCATATTTCTCAAGTTACTGCTTCCTTTCTCTTCCCTCCTTTATAGCAAAATTTCAATATGTTTTTCCAATTATCTCTTCCCTTTTTCTTTTTATCTTATTACAATTAGACTTTTGTTTCCTCCTTCATTCCTACTTTGCAGAAACTGTTTTGTCAAGGTTCCCCTATGGTCAATTCTCAGCCCTTACCTCACTTTGTATTGGCAGCATTTGGCATAAGTTGATCACTCTCCTTCTGGAAACACTTTCTTCTTTTGGCCTCCAAGATAGTGCATTCTCCTAGTTTTCTTCTAAACTCAAAAGTTTTTTTTTTCTTCCTTTTTTTTTCTCCTTAACTTTTTCTCCTGATTATTTCTTACCTCCTGTCTTAACACTGGAGTACCGAGAACTCAAATTTAGAAAAGATGACTATTCAGTCATCTCAGAAAGTAAAGAAAGACTTTGATAGTAGATTTCTAAATCAAGAGAATCTCTTTTCTTTCTCTGAACCCATTTAAATTTACTTGGTAATCTGATCTAGTATCATGTTTTTAAATGCCATCTTTATGCTGAAGACTTCCAACTCATATATCTGACAGTTGTCTAGTTGATAGCTCTACCTGCATGTCTAAAGGCATCTCAAACTTAATATCTCCAAAACTAAACTCCTGATCTCTTGTCCTCACATATGTCTTTGTATTTTTCTCTTTCTCAGTTAATGGCAACTCTGTCCTTTAGGTTGCTCAGGCCAAAAACCTTTGAATCATCCTCAATTTCTATCTGACCCACAGTCCACATCTTTTTTTTGCTCTGTGTTTAGCAAATATTCACAGACTCACACCTTATCTCTACTTTTTCTGCTATTATGCTGAGCCAATCCATTGTCATCTCTTACCTTGATTATTGCATTAGACTCTTTATTGGTGTTGCTGCATTTGCCCTTGTCTATATATAGACTATTCAAAATACCAGTCAGAGGGATCCAATTAAAATGCAACTCAGTGAATAGCATGACTTTGCTCAATGGCTTGCTGTCTCTCTCATTCACTGAATTGCTTGCTCACTCACTCATTCTCACAGTAAAAGTCAGTATGCTTACAATAGCCTATAAGTCCTTGTCTGGGTGCCACTCCCCACCTCATCCTCTTCACTCTTTGACCTCATTTCTGATCACTCTTTCTTACTCCAGTCCATGCACTCTGGACTCTTTGCCTCTCCTACATTCTTTACCTTAGGGCCTTTGTACTAGTGGGTCCCTCTGCCTGGAACATTTATTCTCTTGGATATAAGCATGTCACATTTCCTCACTTATTTCAGCTCTTTGTTCAAATGTGACCTCTCAGTGGAGCTTCCCTGTTTTCCCTATTTAAAATTGTAGTAGTTCCAAACTCCCTTCTTAATCACCTACTTCCTACTTTATTATTTTCCATAGAACTTATCGTCATCGAACACACTATATAGTTTACTCAATTATTTTGTTTATTGTCTGTTTCTCCTGTCTAGAGTGTAATCTCCATGAGGATAGGAATTATTTTCTGTTTGGTTTGTTACTGTATTCCCAGCACCTAAAATGATATTAAGTATTCTATAAATATTTGTTGAATAAGTACATGAATTATTTTAGTCTTTTCAGAAGCAGTCTTATGAATTCAGTATCATTCTTCTTCTTTTACAGGTAAGAAATTGAACCTTAGGGAGTTTAGTAATTTGTAGAGCTAGGACTTAAACCCAGGTCTGTCTTGCCTCATTAGCACAACCACTATATGTATTAATTCACTCATGGGAATACTAAGTGTATGAACTTTATATCAGGTTAATTGCATTATTAATTAATATAAGAGTAAGTCACCCATAGCGTACATTTTATTTGTGCTCTAAGCCTCAATCATTACCTATTTGGGGGAAAATAAAAATAGATTTTGAGCATTTAGCTCATGTTGAAGTAGTTTTTGCTAGATCATGGAAACCTGGAGAAACTTGTTAAACTATAACATGTTTGCAAGTAAGAGAGTTCTGAGAAATTCAGATTTTCTGCCTTCTAGTAGCAAAAAGGGTATACTTTCTTACTGAGGTAGAAAATATCTGAATCCAATAAACTTGAAGCAGCAAGGAATAAATAAGAACACTGCTTATTTGGTTAACACTGTTCAGATAATCCAGAGATGTGGGTTCCATGGGTGGCAGCTGGAGTCTATGTTCATTTTCTTCCATTGAATTGTTCTTACTTCAATGGAATCATAGATTTTCCAAAATTATCAAGCTACTTGAAGTCAAATAGGCAACTGATGAGGGATAAAGGTCACAATTTCAGAAGATATTCACAAATCATGATCAGGATGAATCATGCTTTAAGTTTTTACAGCTGCTTTTAGAGTACAAACTACAGGATGTGTCTTGTCGGCATTTTCTAACACCTGCCCTATTTATGGTTCATATTCAAAAGGAATGATTGAGCTAAAAGTGAACTCTGCACACCAAGAACTGGTAATCCCTGGAATATGGAAATGAAATAGGGATCCTAGATACGTCCCAAAACTATGACTCCCTGGCCAGACTGTGGCCATTGTTTGTGTCCACCCAACTCCCTGAAATTAGATTTTTTCACTAAAGAGCTGATAATTGCTGAGAGGTGATGAAATTTCAAATAAGAAATTGAGTAGTACCTTAATAAAGTTGTTTCCTGTGATTTCAGTGGAGAGCCTGAGGTGTTTTATCAAGCTCCTCTAATTTGAAGGGACTAAAACTCCAAATTCTGTCTCTTTTTTATAGGGTGGAGCTGAAATTT
The DNA here is from genome assembly GCA_029593785.1 of Cabassous unicinctus. Lineage (NCBI taxonomy): Eukaryota > Metazoa > Chordata > Mammalia > Cingulata > Chlamyphoridae > Cabassous > Cabassous unicinctus. Next base: position 17,609 of record JAQZBX010028545.1, on the reverse strand, counting down.
CTGCTTAGCTCTTTTAGCTTCCAGTTGTTTATTTCTGCCAGGCTCCTTGGATCCAGGCACAGGGGTCAGGGAAGAATTTGAAGAGAGTTTATGCTCAGATTTTTGGGGCTCCCCAGGTGGTGCCCTTTTTTTAGGATTTAGTCCCTCATTTTCCAGCCACTCTGGCAACCCCAGACTTCATTCTCTGACACCTCAAGCCAACAAGACAGTCTGTTTGTTTGAATTCTGGCTTCTCAAATCGTGCAGACTGGGGACTTCCCTCAGGGGACAAGCCTTAAAAATGTTATGCTCATCCACTGTGCTTTCCTTCTTTTACTGATCAAGTCTTCTTCAGTTTTACCTGCTTTTGGCTCTTCAATGTGTTTAAATAGTTGTTTGTCATATTTTGTTCAGAGTTTATAATCAGATCCTGGAGGGTTAGTCTAAAAAAAGCTGCTCTGCCATTACTAGAACTGGAATCTCAAGTTGTGATATTTAATTTTTTCATTGTCAATCATTTCAAAATGATTTCTGATTTCCTTATAATTTCTTCTTTGACATGGGTTATGTAGACATGTATTTTTAAAAATTTCTTACATGAGGATTTTCTAATTGTCCTTTTGTTACTGATTTCTACCTTAATCCCCTCCATGGTCAGAGAGTTTACTTTGTATGATCACAATCCTTTGAAATTGTTTGAGATTGAATTTATAGCCCAGTTTATGGTCAATTTATGTTAGTGTTCTCTGTTTACATGAAAAGAATTTTTGTTTGTAGCTCTTGGGTGCTGTGTCCTATGCATGTCAGTCATGTTTGTTATATCGATGATGCTGAAATCAATATCCTTTGCCTTTTTTTTTTTTTTTG
>JAQZBX010028545.1:0-16663 GCA_029593785.1 Cabassous unicinctus | reverse complement strand
TTTAACAGTGCTCTCATTTGTCATATGAACTTTTTCTTTTAAGGAAAAGATAGAGTTTTTAATACCCCATTGTGTGAACAAGGAATTGTTGGATTTGGAATTGGAATTGCAGTAACTGGTGCTACTGCCATTGCAGAAATTCAGTTTGCAGATTATATTTTCCCTGCTTTTGATCAGGTAAGGGCAACACATTTTATTATAAATGAACATTTCTAAGAGTCATTCCATGATTTATTGAAACATTGCCTCCATCTTCCTCCTCTTCCTCTAGCTTCGGAATGTTTTGTTACGTTTGAGCTGGTGCTTTATGGGTTACCATATTTAAAGATCTAATAGGATGATTTAAGAAAATGGATGGGGCATAAAGGATTCGTTATGACATGCCGTTTCCCTTTTCACTCCAGATTGTTAATGAAGCTGCCAAGTATCGCTATCGCTCTGGTGATCTTTTTAATTGCGGTAGCCTCACCATCCGGGCCCCTTGGGGCTGTGTTGGCCATGGGGCTCTCTATCATTCTCAGAGTCCTGAAGCTTTTTTTGCCCACTGTCCAGGAATCAAGGTATAATCATTTATGTACTTTATTTGATCACTGTTTAATGTTTCCATTTTGGTTGATTCTATGAATATTAACTAATATACTTATCTAAAGGAAAACAAAGGATTTTTGGAATTTATGTGAACTTAATTGCATTTAGGAAAAAGAGATTAGCATTTTCTTTAGGTCAGCTCTTCAATGTCTAATTTAATAGTGTTCTCCTTGAAGCAGCACTGGCTGCTGAGCACATAATTGGCTTTTCTTCTTCCTCTTTCAAAGCTCTATGTTTCTTTCTAATGGGTCTTTCCCAGTTAACTGAGTAGGAATGATTTTAAAGATTCAATTATTCAGTCCATATTTACCTCAAAATCAGAGGGATAGTGCTTTTGCTTTTAGTTCGTTTTCTTACTTTTCAAATATACCGAGAGAAAAGTAGGTGTATTTTCCAGTCCAGGGTTAGAAATACTTTCCCAAACAATTTTGAAGCTTTTCCCTTTTACAACCTGCCTTCCACAATAGGTTAGATCTTTTGATAATAAAAAGAGTTTGAGTATTTTACATCTTAAATTTTTACATTATCATGCTTTTTATTTTTATTTACTTAAGAGTTTTCCAGGGAATCATTATAGAAACTTATATATATGTCTACCCAGAGATTCATGCTTGTTTTTTGACAGGAATTTGCTGTGAACATGGGTTATGTTTTCTTTTTTTCTACCAGATGAAATTCATAAAGTTTTTCTTAGCTGAGTAGAGGTCACATACTTTTTCAGTGTAAGCTTGAAGTGGTAAGATGGTACTGAAGTCATATTTGAGGCCCCAGTTATTTTTCTGCTTGGCTGAACGTTGATTCACATTTAATGTTTAAAGCTTTATCCAGTGTTTTTAAGGACTGTTCTTTTCTCTCAATTCCCTACCTTTTCTACCCCCTTCTCCTGCTTTTGTTTCCATCTCAAATGAAAATAAAGCACAAAAGGCTAAAAATAAATAGATGAAGAAAGCAGATTCAGAGAAATTAAAAAGTAGGAACATAAAAAGTATGTCACATTGTGTGACATGGTAAGCAATGCATTCAGCAGTCTATTTATAGAAAATAGTGATATTTGTGCTATTTTATTTTTATTTAAATATACAATAAAATGGTACAAAATGATTTTAAAAATCAAATGTAGCTTGCTTCAAGGAATCTTATTTTAGTCTTTGTGATAAACTCAGGGTTATTTAATGATAACTTATCCTTTGTAGTAATTGTGCTTTCCATAGTTATTAAGCAATCATTAAAAACTAGGCATGAGTTTGTGATCAGAGACAACATGGGGTAGAAGGTAAAAGCTCAGGTTCCAGCGTCTCAGTCAGAATTGGGTGAGAATCTCTGGTCTTCCAAGTAATGTGACCTCAGCAAGTTGCTTGATCTTTAAGTCTCAATCTCTTTATTTCTAAAGTGGAGAAAATAACAATAGCTACCTCATGGGGTTGCTATGAACAATAATAAATAATCCACACAGAGTGCTTGGTAGCTGCTGTCATTATTGTCATCTTCCTTATCATCACAGTCATTCTCGTGAAGGTTCTGAAGCTTCTTTCTTGTCAACCAGAAATGTGGAGGGAAAGAAGGAGATTTTGGTATCTTAAAATTGGAGAAGAGAGTTTCGTGCTCTTTGAAAGTAGCAGAGTATTAATAGAACAGATTTCTTTATTTATATGTAAATACAAGAAGATATTGGCAATTTCAGCTTTTCTTTTATGAATGCTCCTTGCAGATTCTTTTAATTTTTTTATATGCAGCTTTAGCTTCTTAAGAGAAGAGCTTTGTCTTAGTTACCAGAGCATCTAATAAATATTTATTGAAAAAGGGAATATTTTGTTTAAAACAGTATGTAAATTTTATAATAAATGACAGACTAAAAGTAAATACCAGATTTCTATTTTAATTAGTAAAGATTGATTCTTTAAATACCAACTTGTCTTATAAATGAGTTTACTAGGATACATTTATACTAAAATTGCCTTTTTTAAAAATTTGTTTTTGCAGGTGGTTGTGCCCAGAAGTCCTTTCCAGGCTAAGGGACTTCTTTTGTCATGCATAGAGGATAAAAATCCTTGTATATTTTTTGAACCTAAAATACTTTACAGGGCAGCAGGTAAAGATTTCCTTTTTTAAATATTTGTGAATATCTTTATGTACTTTGTTTTTCACAGTTCAAAAGATTATAACTTTTTTTTTTTTAATTATCATGATTTATATTTCCCATGTGAAAAAAATTCTGATTAATTTGTTCTATAGTTAGTTTGTCCTTAGGTATAAATTTTACATTGTGTAGGGAAAATCCATCTAGCCATTTAATATTTTAATTGTGGAAACAGAAACAGTGTGAAGTGGTAGCAAGAACATAGGACAATATTGAGCTACATAGTAGATGCTTAGTAAATGTGTGTTGAATGAAAAAGTGAACGAGCTCGTTGTACTAAATAATATCTAAGTTCCCTTTTAGTTATAGTGACCATAGAGTTCTTCACCTAAACCAGGCTACTTTTCATAGTGAAGGAGACACTATTAACGATTATGCTGTGACAACAGGTCTATACTGGAATTACTGTCTAAGGCAAACTGAGATGTTGGTTGCCCCACTTTTAGTTGAACAATCATCATAATTCTATAAGAACTCATCTGTGACTACTTGTCAGCTGGAATAGAAATTTTAGACGTTAAACAATTTATTCTAAGTGATATTTTATTTTGAATTCAAGAAACATTGCTTTGGAAAATTATTGTTTTCCCTGAATAGTTCTTTTAAGTTTAAAAACATCTTTTTTAAAAATTGAGATGTAATTTACAATCAAATGCACAGGTATTAAGTGTTCAGTTTGATGTTTTTTTTTGAGTGTCTTATACATCTTTATAACCTCTCTGCAAAACAAGATGTAGAACATTTCCATCACCCCAAGAAGTTCCTTTTTAAAGCTTCTTCCCTGTCAGTCCATTCTCCCCACCCCAACCTCAGCAACTTTCTGATTGCTGTCACCATAGATTTGTTGTATGTTTTTGTACTTCTCATATGTGGCATCATACAGTATGTATTCTTTTGTTTCTGGCTTCTTTTACTCAACCTAACATTTTTGAGATTCATTCATGTTGTTTCCTGTATCAGTAGTTCATTTCTTTTTCTTGTGGAGTAGCATTTCATATGGAGTAGCATTTCATTATATGACTGTATCACAATTTATAGGATTTATTGGATTTCTTTCAATTTTTGGCTATTTTGTACAAGGCTGCAAGGAACATTCTTGTACAAGTGTTTTTGTGGACATGTTTTCATCTCTTTTGACTAATAAACAGCAATGAAATTGGTGAGTAGGAAAGTAGGTATAGGTTTAAATTCATAAGAATCTGCTGAAGAGTTTTCCAAAATTGATTGTGCCATTTTACACTTCATTGGAAATGAGTGCTCTTAAGTTTAAAGGCATATTTCAAATGTAATCTCAAAATTGAACCTGTATCCCATTAAAGAATAAAACTTAATACAAGAATTCATCTTGAGATGAATTATAAAACTCTGATGGTATATACTGAGTAGATATTTAATGAAAACAATTTCTAGCTTATGTTGGATACCCTATGGATATTATACTTGGAAGGCCAACCAACTTCCAAAATAATGCAGGTTTTTTTTTTTTTTTAGCATTAAATAATAGAGACCTAGAAATAAACATTTGGAAAAGTGACATTCACTTTGCTGCAAATTTTGAAATCCAGATTGGCAAGAGAAATATTTAATGTTGTTGGAGTCTAACTAAAATAAATTTGTTCTAGGCTTGGCCCTGGGGATGTTATGAAAGACCCTGATGAGGTTTGGGTTTCAAAAGGTTTTCAGGAGTTTTCCCAACCTTGATTACGTGTCATTCCAAGCACTGTAACTTTGAATCGTTTCTTGACTCCCAGTGGCTCAGTAGAGACCACAAAAACACTGGTTCATAATAGTACTTACCTCAAAAGATTGTTGAGAGTATTAAATGAGATAATTCATGTGTTTGTCTAGTTTTTAAGCACTTATTACTTATTTGCTAGACACAGTGCTATATTGTGTAGACATATGGAATATTTCATTTAATCCTCACAGCAACTTTGTTCAATTAATTCTGTTATGACCTCCACTTTATAGATGAGGAACCTGGGGATAAAGGAAGTTAAGCAACTTTCCCAAAGACATACAGCCAGGATTTAAACCCAGCCAGTCTGCCTCTAGAGCAGGGGTTCTTAAAAATGGGTCCATGAGCTTGAATTGAAATTCAAAAAAACATTATTCTTGTGGGGATATGTGCTATAGTTATTAAATAATACACAGTATGGTGTGGACTTCGTAAAGTGTCCATGGTTTTCACTTGCCTGGCCAAGGGGTCCGTGGAACAAAAAAGGTTAAGAACCTCTGCTCTGAGGTAGGCATTGGGCATATATGGCACAGGTGATTCCATTTAATCTTCACAAAGCCCTATGAGATAGTAGTATCCTCTTTTGAGAGACACGGACACTGAAGTTTAGAGAGCTAAGTTCACACAGGTAATAAGTGATAAAATTAGGTTTTAAACCAACATGTTTTGACCCCAGAGGGTGCCCTTTTTCAAAATTATCTCATTTTGTATCCGATTCAAATATTATTGAATGGAAGGGATAAATGAAACACAACTTTTTCTAGTGTCCTAATTTTATGCTAAAAATTTGCTATTTTTTTATTTTCCCACAGAATCCCAATGATCTACTTTTTAATTGAATGGATACACACACACATATACACACATACTATCTATAACCATGCTTTAAGACAGCGTGTCCCTTATATAATATCTAGTACAGGTTTTGAATATATACTGTATTAATTTCTTCATTGGCATAGGATTAATTTACTCTTTGAAAGTTTTAAAACTACGCATGTCACTGTTCAGTGTGGTCACAGGTGGGGTTTTGGGGGCCTCTGTTGCAAGTATTAAGGGACCCAGGGTCCTTCATCTTTTGACATGGCCATTTTCAACATGTGGCTTCTAAAGATTGCTGTGGAAGGAAAAGATAGCAGAGGGTCATGTCAGGGAGACTTTTATGGGCCTAGGTTTGGAAGCAGCACATTACAATATTACATTGGCCAAAACTAGTCACATGGCTTCAGCTATATACAAAGGCAGCTGGGAAATATAGTCATCCTGTATTTGTGGGTGAGTGGGTGATTGGGAATGAAACAGTTTGGTGAAAGCACAGCATTGTCCCTGTCATATCTCTTCTTTACTTCTTGACCCCATCACTTCTTAGCCTGGTGCTCTTATACTGTTCCCTGTTCAAATCTCTGTGCTGTGGTGACCTTCCCACATGTCAAGTCTACAGAATTTAGAAAAAGTTTCAGTTCAGCTATTAAATTTAAAGATGAAATGATAAAGATGAAAATAAAAATAGATAAGTAATAGTTTTTTTATATGGCAGTTTTCTTGAAATTTTTTTCTACTTATTTCGAATATACAGTAAGTAGATATCAAACTTGGTGTCTTCTGAATTTAAAAGGAAAAAGTAAATATTTTTGGATATCCTGATTAATTTTTATAATTATGATATTTGAATGCAATTGAACTTTTAAAAAATGTCAGAGGGATATTTGGGAAAGATAGATAAGGAAGAGCAATCTAGACAGTGTGAAAAACACACAATAGTTATGATTCAAAAAGAGAATGAGTCACTGTGACATTATCAGCTACAGACATCTTGTGGAGAAGCTATTCTCTTATATCTTTTGAACTTTTTGATTTTATTTAATTGAATGATACATGACATCAGTGATGTAGAAGTAAATATAGCTTTCATCTACGGTTGTTTTAGTGAGGAAGCTAGTAAGACTAAAGCCTTGTACTGTCTTATTTCTAGGATTCAAGTGACCTTCTCCAGCAAAAATAGGTTATAATCATCTTGAGGAATTTTCTTTTTTTAGGAAATAGACTAGTTATATATGAATTCAAACATTCTGAGGAGAAGGGAATGCTTTTGTTAAATTGCTTAGGTAGGAGATTTTAAAAGCATATTTTTGTCAAAATGTCAGTGTACATAGAAGAGAGGAGTTAGTATTTTGTATTTTAAATTTGTTTTGGTTGGCATAGTTAAGCAGATTCTTCTTATGTAGCCTAGTACATTTAATACTAGGTATATTCACTGACAAGAATAAGTTCCATCTATTAATTATAGAAAATTTAATTCATTTGTTAGATTTTTGGTTTGTTTTAAATTAAAATAATATTTGCACAGAGTTTAAAAAAGGCAAATAGTGTAAGTCTTTTCACCAAAAATAGCAGTTTCTTACCTGCTTCTCTAAATCCATGCTTCTCTCCTCACGGACAACCACTTTCAAGTCTTTTAGAGGTTTCTTTTGTTTTTTATCACCATATTTGTAAATAATTAGATACTTTTTAAATATTGAGAAATTGTGGGTTTATAGAACAATCATACATAAAATACAGGTTTCCCACAACTTGCATTGGTGTGGAATATTTGTTAAAATTGATGATAGCACATTTTTATAATTGTACTATTAATTAAAGTCCATGGTTTCATTTAGGGTTCACTGTTTATATAGCGTAGTTCCATGCGTTAAAAAAAATTTTTTTTTCTGTTACCATATAATCTAACATTTCCCCTTTTAATCACATTCAGATATATTTTTCAGTGCTGTTAATTGCATTCACAGTTAACCACCATCCGTTACCAAAACATTTACTTCATTCTCAACAGGAACCCTATACATTTTAAGCCTTAACTTCCTACTCTCACCCCATCCCTATATTCTAGATTCTGACTATGAGTTTGTGTATTCTAATTGTTTCAAATCAGTGAGATCATACAATATTTATCCTTTTATGTCTGGCTTATTTCACTCAACATGATGTCCTCAAAGTCATCCATGTTGTCATGTGTATCAGGACTTCATTCCTTTTTACAGCTGAATAACTCTACTGTATGTATATACTACACTTTTATTTATCCATTCATCAATTGATGGACACTTGGGTTGCTTCCATCTTTTGGTAATTGTGAATAATGTTGCTGCGAACATTGGTATGCAAATATCTGTTTGAATCCCTGCTTTCAGTTCTTTTGTGTATATGCCTAATAGTGGGATTACCCAGCCATATGGTAGTTTTATCCTTAGCTTTCTGAGGAACCATCAAACTGTGTTCCACAGTGGCTGCATCATTTTACATTGCTACCAGCAATGAATGAGTGTTCCTATTTCTATGCATCTTCTCCAACACTTGTTACTTCCACTTTTTTGAAAGAGCAGCCATTCTATTGGGTGTAAAATGGTATCTCATTTTGATTTTGATTTGCATTTCCCTAATGGGTAATGATGTTGAGCGTCTTTTCAGGTGCTTTCTGGCCATTTGCATATCTTTGGAGAGATGTCTGTTCAAGTCATTTGCCCATTTTTAAATTTGTCTTTTTGTTGTTAAGTTGAAGGATTTCTTTATATAGTCTAGATATTAATCCTTTATCAGTAATGTCCTTTCTCCCTGAAGAGGAGAACATAAAGGATGCTCACAAGTCCATCTCTTAACCACTGTTGACTTTTTGTTGTATATCTTGCCAGACCCTTTTATCTGTACTTTTAAACATAGATTATTCCTGTAATTTTATTTCAGTATTAATTTATTTGATTATGAATGACCTTTTGAATTTCATGTTTATTCTTTTATGAATTGTTCAAGTAGATATCTTATCTAGATCTGGAGTAACGTTTATTGTAAACATAAAACTCCAGAAACCTGAAATAAGCAGGGAACTCAGCTAATAGACTATTATTCTCTTTTGTAACAGTGAGGCCTTGATCAGATGTTAAGTAGGAAGAAGAATCAAAAGATTGTCATCAGCCAACTTGAGGTGCAAATTACCTTTGAGTTTGTTCGCATTTTCTATGTGATTGATCTGATAAACCAAACTGTTCATGGCATACAACCCAGTAGAATTTTCTTATATTCTGGCTTATTTTTTATATTATTCACCTTTTCAGGCTAATTTTGAATATTAAACTGATGTCCATTTTTGATAATTAGCCTTAGGGCATTTACATTTTCAATGACTAAGCTTAAGCTACATGATAAATAATGATTTAATTTTTATTTTTTGATAAAATTTAATGTCATGAATCATATGTGCTCCTTGTAAAAAGCTCCCAGTATTAGAGTTATGTAGAATAAAAAGTGGAAGTTCTTTTCCCTACCCCCTCACTTGATGCAGCACTCTTCCTCAGACCTTTTCCTATGCATTTGTATATATGGAGGTGTAGAATACATGTGCTTATATGTAAATGAGGTTTGTGCATGTAACATAAATAAAATCATACTATCACATTGTAACTTGCTTTCCAAATCCTTTCCTATATAGTTACACGTTTATATATAAATATGTAAATATATACAATGCATATATGCAAGTAAGAATAAATAAGAGCATATTTAAAATAATCTATAACTTGCTTTCCTTAGCACACGTTTTAGATATATTTCTATGCCATTTAACATAGATTTATCTTATTTTTAGCTCATAGAATTTCTTTGGATACATTATAATTTATCCTTTTTCCCTAATATGCAAAACTTAGTTGTTTCTAAATTCTAGCTATTTTAAACAATGCTGAAGAAAGCATCCTTGTTCATATATATTTGGGCTTATGGAAGAAGAAAATTTCAAGCCTGTGTTCTTTACTATACAAACAATAAAACTTAGATTTCTTAATTCCATTCTTGCTTTCTATAACTCCGTATTTTCTTTGATACAGCCCTCGCTAATAAGTGGCTGATGCTGCAAAGAGTTGATCCAAAATGGTTCTCCAGAGAGGAAGGAATTATTCCTATAGTTTAGTAGTCATTGGTTGGGCAATTCAGGTTTAGCAAGAGGGGTGGGGAGAATCATTTGCTGATCTAAGGTAATACGAGGGCCATTGTAAGACATTTTTAGTCCTTTAGGGATTCCTACATGATTTAAAATTATTTATAACATGTTCTAACATATTTGGAAGTGCATTGTATCATGTTAAAAACTTCCACTCTTTGATTGCAGGCAATTTCCTAGTGTGTTCCTAAAAATGTGTACAAAGTCAAATGTCTGAAAGTCAAAGATTGACTTATATTTAATAAGGAGAATTCCATTGCAAGAGAGCTAAAACATATTATAAAATCCCCAATTAAACCTCACCTTTTAGACATTGTTGTCCATCATGTAGTTTCCAGCATTTCATATATATATTTAATTAAAAATTTTTCCTTTTGAATTGAACAAATGAACTGATTTATATGCACTGAGCATTCATTTGAGGTTAAAGATTTACTGTGTGTAGTATACCAAATGATTTCTTTCTTGGTCTCAACTTTACAATATTTTGATAGTATTAATGTTTTCACTTTTCTGTTTTTCATTTATATTTATAAAGTGATAAGGGAAAATACAATGAAAATGCTAATTGTATAGAAACATTGCTCTACAGGCAGGGATATTAACTTTTGGCTAGCATGTAGGGGTGTATTGAGCTGATTTTTTATAGTAAGTTGATCCACAGAATTTCAAATTTGTTTTATAAGGTATACAGAAAAGCCTCTTAGGGGTTTCCATCTACAATGTATAAAAATGTGTGTTAAGCAAAAGTTGAAAATAGGAAAGTTGAGGTCTACCTGTACTTGTAGGTTAAATAAGCAGAAAACATTAAATTCTTAAGCACATTAGATAATTTAGTAATTTTCATGTATATTTACTTTGCACAACTGGAAACAAAACTGTCAATGGCATTTTGTAATCATCTCATCCAGTAGCTAGTAGTTGCCATTACCTGCTCATGAGTAAATCTCAGAATCATCAGGCGCGACTCATCCTTTAGCATGCCGCAATCCATGTCTTGGCTTGTGTGCCTGTCTCTTTTCTTGTTTCTTAGTAAACTCTTTACTCCATTGCCTTAAAAAAAACCATCAGTCAGTCAATACCTAGAAAAGAGTATCTGCAGCTTGGAATAAAATTCCAGAGACCACTCTTAACTCTGAAGTTCCAAGTGGTTGTGGTGAAATGGAAGAGCAAGGAAAAGAGAGAGGGGTGATGGTAGTAATGCAGGCATCCCAATCATTTAACAACTTTTGGAAGCAGGAGTCAGTAGTAGGCTGTACATAATTACTGGGCTAGCTTGAGAGCTCACACCAGTCTTTCAATTCTTTTGTGGATTCATTTAAAAAATGTTGCTTCATCTCACCCAGAAAATAATACTCTGTGGATAAACATGGCCATTCATGATTATAAGTAAAAAAGGTGAACAAAAAGAGATTCTGAATGTGAAGGAGTTTTAAGGATAGCTTAATTTATTTTGCTTATATTTTGCTTTTGTTTTTAAATGTATGCATAGGATGATACCCTGTGCATACATTTAAATATTATATATTAAGACGTGATATATAATGAAAACCTCTTTCAATAACTATAAAATAAAAATCTTAAGCAATAAAAAAACTATCAATTTAATTGGCAGCTTTTGTTTTTCCTTCCTTAGTGGTTCATAAAATAATGCTGCATTTTAAAATTGACAGTGAAAAATAATATATTTTTCTTTCAACGTAATTCTTCTGTGATTTTCTTTCCCTTTTAAACTTCATGTGCTAACAGAGTGGCTTTAAAATATTTTCCTTTAACTCACCATTCATTTATTTTCCTTGCCATTTTGTCAGTTTGCCTTGTTAAAATCTATATATGTGAATGAAATTCATCCATCTATGGTGTCTTGCTTTAAAAAAATGCACTGAAAAATCATTTACTAAAAGAAGTCAAATGTTTTAAGCGTGAAAGATGGACAATTACTAGTAAAATTGTTATTGGGAAAGACTTTTGTTGTAATATTGGGTGCCACATGCTAGAGAGTATACGAAAAAACAAAACAAAAACTCTTAGTGTAACTGCCAAAAGTTGAAACAGCTATGTGACAAACGTTAAATTTTATTATATTATGTATATATAAATAAAGTATACTGATGCATTTTATGAAATAACAGTATCATAAAAATCTTTTTTTTGCTATATTAGATGAAACCAGAAAAAGGAATGATTATATGTGAAGTTTTATAAGGCATATGAAAGTGACTTTATCACATCTATGCTTTTGTGATTCATTTGCATATTATTTTGAAAAAGATCTAATTATTTCATTATGCAAAAGAACTGGGAATGTGGAATTTCAAAATCAATTAATTATATTTAAAGGATTTAAGTGCATTTGAGTTGAAATAGGTCCAGTGCTTTCTGTTTCAAGTTGATATTGCTCTTCAATTAAAAATGATAGACACGTTTTTTATTTTTCATTGATATTTCAGTAAAAAAACATGGCCTTCTCACTTATAAGCAACATATAAAATTTTAAAATGATGCTTTATATTTGAAAGTATCTCGTTGTGAGAACTCCCTTGGTTACATGGTGATTATTTGCTGTTCTGACTTGTTGTATTTGTGTTTAAACAACCTTTCGGGCTTAATGCTTTTTATTTAGTGGTCAAGAGTCTAGCAAGAAGCTGACTACCTGCACAGATAAATCACTTTTGTCTATGTCTTCATGTCTCTCATCAGAACTCAGTTAAAATCAACTGGAAGATAAGAAGTTTACAAATATACTACCAAATGTGACTGTACTGCTTTTATGGTTGGCTGGAATTATTAATATCCTCATTTTCTTTAGTTGAATTTGGAAACTTAATGTTTCCAAAATAAACAAGGAAGTGTCAATCTACAGTGCATCTCTTTTCCCTTGCCCCAAGGCTAGGGTTTTCCTGGTTGGTTTTCCTATCTGGTTTTCAAGGACATTTGTAATTTGATATACTTCCCCACATTATGCCTTATTTTCCCCACTTTCTGTGGGAAACTTCTTAAGGCAGGTCAGCCTCATTTTTTATTTAACGTATATATATATTTACTTTCCTTTATGAAATAAGTTCAAACGAAAGGTTGCAAAAACAATACAAAGAATTCCTTTATACCTGTCACCTAGCTTCCCCAGATGTTAACCTATACCTAACTACGGTAAATTATGAAAACCAGGAAATGAACATTAATACAATCCTAATAATTACTACTCTACACACCTAAATGAATTTTTTTATTAATTCATACTAATTTCCTTTTTCTGGACCAGTTTTTCTATTTATTCTTAATTTTCTTTAGTCCTCTTTAAGACAGTTCCTTAGTCTTTTTTGTCTTTCATGATCTTGACATTTGGTCAGTTATTTTGAATAATGACCCTCAAATTGTATTTGTCTGATGTTTCCTCATCATTAAACTCAGATTATAGATGTTTGGAATGAACACCACAGACGTGATATTCTGCCCTTTGGGAGGTATGTGGTATTGTGCTCATTTTACTTGCTTTGACTTTTCTGTTAGCTCATACATGGCACTCCACTGCCTATATCTAATTATATTTATTCTTGGAGGTGTACCTTTTTATTGATTTTCTCCAATTATTCTAGTTCATCTGATCTGGTACTTCTCTGTATTCATTTTGCCTTTATATCCAGTAAAACTTTGATATGCTTATGTCCTGAAGTCCTAGGTTATCATGTGGTTTGCCTCACACATTGCCACTCCCAGGAGGCCTCTCTGGTTTACTCCCTTGTGGCTTTTAGATTTATTATAGCAATTTATCTTGTCGCCCCATGCTCCCAATAATCTCCATGGGTTAAATGGTATTAAAGTTGATACTTACTCTTTTATTTATTGAAAATTAATTTTGTTAATTCAATGGTAATTTCCTTGAGGGCATAGGCCATCTTTATAAATTTGTTTTGCCTTACTTAGAGAGTGAGACAAATATTATAATGTTAACAGTGTATTGATTTGGTCTTTCTAATGTAGACTAATAATCTTTTAGATTTTCAGTAATTTAATGTGAAGTGGTATGATAAAGAGTGGATACAGCTGTGTTTGGAGGATAATTTTAAAGTGATTACTGGAAGAAATTGCACTTAGTTTTTTGGTCCTATAGCCTTTTCTTATCTCTAACATCAATGTAAAAATCACTGTTAACATAGAAGTGAAAAATTATCAAGAAAGTGTGATCATAATTAACCTCAAATCTGAAAGGAAACTAAAAGCAGTTGTAGTATAGAGATGTTCTTAGTTTATAGTTACAGGCATATCTCAAAGATACTGCAGGTTCTGTTCCAGATGCTGTGATAAACCGAATATCACAATGAAGCAAGTTGCATGAAATTTTTGGTTTCCCAGTACATACAAAAGTTATGTTTACACTATCCTGTAGCCTATTAAGTATACTAGAGCAATAAGTCTAAAAAACAATGTACATACCTTAATCAAAATGTGACACAGAGACATGAAGTGAGCACATGATGTTGGAGAAATGGCACTGATAGACTTGCTCTTCTCAGGGTTGCCACAAACCTTCAATTTGTAAACAATGCAATATCTGCAAAGCGCAATAAAACGAGGTATACCTGTATATATCAGTTTTACACAGCAAATGATAATAGTTAGAATAACTATTCCTAGAATGAACATTCCCTTTGCAATCTTAATGGCTGTATCATTGGATTATTTTGAATTATAACACTTTCTTCCTACGAACTGAAAGACCATATACATTGATTAACTTAATTTGTCCTCATTTTACTCCTTCTCAATGTGGAAGATAGACACACACTGCCTTCCACAGTTTACAGGTGGGTTACCAGGGCACAAAGAGAATATAATGCTTTATTAGAGGTCACCAGATTAATCAGATGCAGAGCCAGGGATGGGAATGGGCTCTTGACTGGGTGGATTTGCCCCCTCATCCCTTCCTCCCTCATGAGAGTAAACTCTGATAAACAACATGGGCTTTCTCAGCTATGGAGACTTTGAATATGTTGCCTATATGCATATTCATACGTAGACAGCATGAAGGAACATATATTTTAGAAATACCCTCTAGTTCCATTTAAAAAGAGAACATTTATGTTTTGTCACTGTATCATGTATAATGCAATGTGAATAAAGCCCTACCTGAGTTTCACATTCGTGAAGAAACTAGCTTTACAGCATATTAATTCCAGGACAGAGAAATGACCCTGTCATCTCTGTAATGGTAATATTGTGCCTCACGGGAACTTGCATCGTTAGGAGTGAGCTTTTATTTTCTTGCAGATGCTCTCTACATGAATTATTAATGTATTAAATCAGAAGGAATTGGCCAGTGCTTTCCAAGGATTTGGAAATATAATTTACAAGTTTCAGTATTCACTTTTACCTGAAACACTTACAAATCTTTGTTTACATGTGTTCATGGATGTGTACACACACACACACACATGCTTTCATACCTCCATTTCTTTGTATATACTTTTTCTACATGGAATGCCTTTCTTTATTTTCTCTTGTGTTAAATACCTCCTTATCTTCTAAGACCCATATAAGTGAAGATTCGTTAATTCTTAGAAACAGAGTGTTACTTCCCTTTGTGTTCCTTGAGCAGTTTGTTCCCATTGCTATATCATGTTTTTATTGTTTGGTGATAGTGTCTTTCCATCTTTATAACTTCCAGTTGAGTGTATGCTTCTTAAGGACATAGACTGCCTTTTAAAATTTCGTATTCAAGCATCTTGTATGATGTCTGCATATATTAGGTATACAATATATATTAAATGGACAAATGTATATATTATACCTAGTGTATATATTTTTAATACAACTGCCTTATTTCAAAATGCATTAAGATGACTTACAGGCAATATAACAAATTGGAAGAAAATTGGAAGGACAGAAGGAAGAGGCTGAAAAATAAAACGGAGCAGGCTGAGCTAATTCATGCCAGGCATCTATAAGTGTAAATCTTATTTACACTTATAGATTCCTTTCTACATTCTTTGCATGTAGAAAGGAATCATATATGTAAAATTTTTACAATATAGATTAAAAAAATCTAGTCTAGGAAGTAAACAGGGTGAGTGACAATTTAAGAAAAAGGCCTCTTAAAAGCAGTAGGATCTCCTGGTGCCCTTGCTGGCCCTTCCCCTATCCCCTTACCCTTGAGGCATGGAACCAGCTGTGCTTCCAGGGCAGATCCCTGGTCTCGTTTCCTGAGGGAGCAGAGTAACCTTCATGCATATACTGGGAACATGTATGTTTGGCCCAGTCTGTCTGATGGTAGCCTGAAGGACTTGCTATTCCAAAACATGCCTTGCATATAGAAGGAGGTTCACGGAGTTTTCCTACAGAACACTGTAGGAGTGCAGTTAAGAGATTGCTGGCTGTAGGACATCCAGTGCCCTAAACTTTGAGGAAACCATATCCTAGGGAAGAGAGAGTGAGGAAACTTTTCTATGGAAGAAGGGGCATTAGTATCTGTGTAAACAGGGGATTCCTAGGGTCATGTGCCTTCCCAAGACAAGACCTCATATGCATAAGGACCAGGGAGGTCTCTATGCTTTGTCCTGGAGCTATTCTCTATTCTCTTTGTATGGATAACCTCTGAGGAGAGCACTTGCATAATTCATTCTAGAAAGACTAGGAACGGTGTTTTCTTTTTTTCCTTTTGTTTTTTTTTCTTTTCTTTTCTTTGTTTCTTGTTTTTTTTTTTCCTGTTTGTTGTTGTTAGAGCCAGACATTCAAGGAAAGCTGTGTCGTAATATTAGCTATATACAAGCATGAGAAACTGATGGCTCAGAGTCTAAATTTCAGTGATAACACATTAAAATATCAGAATGACCAGGTTTCAACAAAAGATTACAAGACATAAAAAGAACCCTGGAAGCCTTGGTAGAGGAAAAGGAAAACATTAATGCATTAGAAACCATCATTGAGGAGGTTCAGATCTGGGGCATTGCAGACAGACAAAGACTTTTTTGTTTGTTTGTTTTTAATCAGGCATAAGCTTTATTGAGACTTATGGACTAATTTATTATGCTGCTCCATACATGTCTAATCTTGAAGGCAGCTAAAAATAACAGCAATTTTTATTATGCCATTTAGTAAATAAAAGATTTGTATTGTACCTCTCAACATTTTCTAGTATCTAATTAGATTCAAGAAATGTGTTTCACTTAGCAAAGAACATTAACTAAGATTATGATTTGGGAATAGATTTAAAGAC
>JAQZBX010028544.1:0-27767 GCA_029593785.1 Cabassous unicinctus | reverse complement strand
GCTATCAGATGTTATTCATATTTCCTATGAATCATAACAAACTGGTCAGTGCCAGTAAACAGTCACAGGGCTTCTACTTTGCCTAGAAGCAAACAGTGCACACAATTCCCTGAAAAGGCTTGTCTGCCCTTCATTATATTTTCCTGCAACTTTTTTCTAAACACACATTTTTATTCAGAGCAATCGTCTTCTGCCCAGCCTTGTTTATCTTCTTTGAAGAACAAACACATAGTGCTGGCAGACAGACTTCGACTCATTGTGCAAGAGCGTACCTGCTGTGTGGGTGATTCTCACCTCCCTCTTTGGCTGGATCATTTCAATTTATTTAACCTCCCAGAGATCAGCTACTATAATTACAACAAACAGCAGCAGCAGCAACAAACAACTGCATTGCTAAGTAGTGAGAGTATTGGTTGTAATATTTCCTTAAACTTGTTCTGGACTTCACGGTTTCAAAATACATTTGCATGTGCATCCTGCTTGCCCCTTCCAACCTCTCGGGATGGTAGATGGGTGAATGGGCAGGACCGGCCCAGGCGAGGAGGCTAGAAACCCAAACACCCTCCCTCCAGCGAGCCTCCCGCTGCTGAGGCTTGGGTATCACGATTAAAAGTTAAATTTTAAAGGACTTACCTTTCTTGGCTCCCACCATGAAAGCCATACCGTGGTTGTGTTCATATTTTGTTACTCATGCTTTTCACTACTTTCTTAAATGGCCTGGAGAGTTTAGTTTTAAAACGTTTAAGTTCTAAAAAGCAGCAGAGTAGGTTACATTTGACGGCATTTTCTGGACTGACAATCTGGTCCTGCATTCTGACTGCCCGACTCTGAAATTCCTTACCTGATGTTGTCGAATCCCACCTCTCCCCTGCCCTCTGTGCTCTTCTGGACAGATACGGATGAGCCAAATTTCTGAAATTCAGGACTTATACCATGCAGTTCCAGAAGGTTTATTTTCACTTCCTCTGTTTTGCCACTCTGACTCAATTGTCATTTTTACCAGGCAAGTATTTTTAACCAAATGGGGGTGGGGGGAGAGCATCTGACCTTTGCCACCCTGGCTCATCTCATAGCAGTTCTTGGTCACATGGAGCAGCAGCTCAGAGAGAAGCAGGAGGGGATTTTGGACGTTAAGAGGAAAAAGACTGAGAATAAAAACAGAAACTGCTGCTCTATCGGTGTTATGTTGGGCATGTTTAGATTAAAAAAAATCAGAAAACCTTGGCGTATATTCCGTGAAACCCTGTCACTGCCCACCCCTGGTGTTAACTGCAGCGCCCTGGCATCCCTGGGGCAGGGGGATCTCGACGCATCCGAACAAATTGCTGCCGGCCCTCTCGTGTTCTCCAGCTGTGAGCGCCCCACCCATTTCAGCTTACACCAAAGCTTTTCTGAAAAGCACTGGGTGGGACCAGTGCCATCGGAGATTCCCTCCAACCCGGAGATGCCAGCTCTCGATAACCCGAACTAGAACGTGGAGTCAGAGTACTTGCCATCATCCCACCCCCCCTCCCGCCCCCCAGGCCATGCACCCCTCCTCTGTGAGCCCCCCTCTAGCGAGTAGCCCCACTGCTGCCACTCAGCTGCCACCAGCATGAGCCTCCAACCACCGTGGAAGGGGTGATGGCCTGAGGGCCACTGCCCCTCATCCGCCCAGGAATGTCTGTTTAAATACAAATAATCTTCATATAAGAGGCTCACATCAAAAATACTTCTAGAGGGAGTAGATGTGGCTCAAGCAGTTGAGCAACTGCTTCCCACATGGGAGGGGCCAGGTTTGGTTCCCAGTGCCTTCTAAAAACAAAAAAGACAAACAACAAGCTAACAAAAGAAAAAACCAACTCGGGAGCTGATGTGGCTCAGTGGTTGAGCGCCAGCTTCCCACATACGAGGTCCTGGTTTCAATCCCTGGCACTGGTACCTCAAAAAAAAAAATTTAGAAAAATATATACATAACATTTATATGTTTAGAGACTTTCTTGGCTCCTGTATGCAAAGTCTAAAAGAGGAAGAGAAGGAATAACCTTTTAAAAAAGATCTTTTCTAATTGCACCCCCCCACACACACACACACAGTAAGGCAGCTTATTTTCTTGGCAAAACAAACAGGAGGTTCTGGCCAAAAGCAACTCCCAGCATTCACTGAAGCTTTCCTCCTACAGTCCCTTGAGTGGACCTTAAAAGAGGCTCAGGGTTTAAGAGCTGCAGGGCCCTGGATCTGGGCTCACATGTAGCTGGAGCGGAACATCTTCTTTCCCTGCTTTCCTGGGAGCAGACGATCATATCCGTGATGTTAGAAGAAGCTGGAGAACCACGGAAGGCAGAAAGTAACGGGCTTAGCAGGGGAACTGGGGTTGGAATAGCATCTCAGAACCTCAAGATATTAGCTTAGCTTATTTGCCCCAGAATCAGACCCCAGAAAGGGGTGATGTGCACAGGAATCTCCTGTTTTGGGTGTCTGAAAACAATGACATCTTTCCCCTGATTTCCAATATTCCCCTCTCACAAGATTCCTCACAGAAATCATTTTGGTGCTAATAAATTTTCCTAAAAATAACTGAAATGCTAGATTTTCATTCCCCTAAAGACCTTCTCATATGGTCTTATTTGTTTGTCTGTTTTTAAATGTAATTTCAAATATTTAGTACTGTACTTTTCTTTCTGAGAGATACAGAATGCTTTTTGTGGTGTAGCACAACCCAAAATAAAGTTCTTATACTCATTGGGGCGAGGAGAAGGAGGGAGAGAGAGGAGAGAGCAAAAGTAAAATCATTTCAGTATTTTAACCAATTCCCCACCCTTCTGCCCTAGCGGTGCAGGCTCCTGAGAGAACAGATGGAAGGTGAGATTCAGCAGCTCTTCCTGTCAGCCTCAATTCCCCTTTCTCTCCTGTGTGAGCAAAGGGCAGTTCTGGGTGTGACTACAGTGCTTCAAGATATGTAGGGTGGTTTTTTGGGTTGTTTTTTTTTTTTTTGAGGTACCAGGGCCTGGGATTGAACCCGGGACCTTGTATGTGGGAAGCCGGTGTTCAACCACTGAGCCACATCAGCTCCTCTGTAGTTTTTTTTGTTTGTTTGTTTGTTTTTTTACCGGGAGGTCCTGGGGATTGAACCCAGGTCCCTCCATATGGGAGATGGATGCCCAACCATTTGAGCCACATCTATCCCCTCCCCTGTAGTTTTAATAGAACAAAATCCCTAAACATAAGCTAAACACTAACCAGTGCACAACTGAAGAAGCTGCAATCCATTTCAAGCAGGAAGAAAAAAACAACAAACAGACATATTTAACTCCCATCGGCATTTTGGTTGAGTATTTAAGGCTATTTTCCAAACGTACATAGCCCAATAATGACTAGAAATAAACATCCACTAAACCTCAACTCCTCACTCAGCCTCAGTTTCCCTTAAAGAGAAAAGTATGTCATTCCTACTTTAGAAACTGGTAAACCAAGGCAATGAACAGGCTAACAAGAATCGCCTACGATCTCCTTGTCACTGACAGGACTGAACGCAGGTTTTCACATTCAGCTTTGTGCTCCGAGGTCAAGTTCACGTCCTCCTTCAAACTTCTTCACTTTCATGACTAGATTTTACAGGTCTTCTAAGAATTCACATCTGCCATTGCCTCCTGCCCCTCCGCTGACCATTCTCTCTGCTCAGTTCAAACCACCTTGGTCCTGAACCTCTTCTCCCACCTGCGATTCTAGGGCTGGGTTCTTACTTCTCTGCCCAACACATCCCCTAGTCCTTCCGAACTTCTTAACGAGTCCACGGATCCAGCTACATCATCTTTGGAGTCTCTTCTATCCCTGGCAAAGGAACAATCACAAAGTTTGGCCAATCCACGGATTCCACACAGCAAATTAAAACCTTCACTTTAATACTGTTCCTGGGTCTATCAGAGGTGGCCTCTCTCCAGACCGAGAACAGAGGCCGAGGGATTTTCGGGTGCCCTTTGATAGGAGTGTGTGAGCCCTGGCTTTAGCTGGAAAGATCCGAGGTTCTTTTCTACGCTGCTTTAGCAATATCTCACAGCTCTACGAAAGACTCTTTTTGGTGTCTTAGAATACGCTTCCAGGTCCTTGCGCCAAAAAAGATGTCCTACAGTTACCAGAGAGGTCTAGTGACTTGTCTAACATCACACAGCTAGCAAGAGGCCAGATCTGGATTCAAAGCCGGGTCTGGTTCCAACGTTTGTGCTCACAACCAGCAAGCACTGTGCTTTGAGGAAGAGCCCTGTCCTCTGAGGACACCACGCCACGCCCCTCTGCGAGACTGCTGTCGCCATCTTGAATAGCATCCACATCACTGGCATTCTTCTAAGAGTTCCCTTGCCTCCAACCCACCTCATGAGATCCACATGTTAGAGTTTTCACAGAATTCAAACCGGCTCTCCACTGCGTAACAGCAGGCTGAAGTGACAGCTTTCTGCTAAATTGGAAATTTCTTACACATAGTAACCCTACATTGTTATTGAGTGGCAATGCTGGATAGCAGAAAGTTCTAAGTGTTTAAAACTTGGAAGGAGTTTAGGTTTGAACAGAACAAGCAGCGGAAGCTAACATTTCCTGAGAGCATGAGTGTGCCTGGCGCTATCCTAAGTGCTTTCTGGTACACTGTCTTATGTAAACGCTCCTGACAGCCCTCTTGGGTGGGCAATATTATTTTTGACAATTATTACTTGATTCTCCACATCTGTAAAATGGGGATTATGTGGTCATGGTAAAGTTCAGTTGAGAGAGGGAATGTGAAGTTTTTAAAATGGCAAAGCTCTATATTTGACAATAATTTAGAACTTCTGGGCCGAATGACATACCAATTTAACATCCAATGCTTCCTGTCGTCACTGAGACTTTCAAATGTCTTCTCCAGCCATTAGCGTATCTTGATCATAAATAATGTGAGATGGACAGAGTTCTCCACCCCACAGAAGATGGAATTCAGCCAATAAAGGACAGTTGTCTTTCACCACGGTCCAGTAAATTTTGAGTTTCAAAATCCCCTTCTCAGACAATTTTGAGTGTCAAAGCTGAATAAAGGAATCCCCTTCTCAAACAGAAGGCTTGTTTAGCCCCATACATGGTGCAAGGTGACTGGTGACATGAAGATTCTCTGGGATTTAGAGTTCCCTGGAAAGCTGCCTACGAATGTAGCTTGTGTGATCTGAACCCTATTTAAATATATGAAGAAGCCAGATCTTCAAATAAATCTCACAATGCACAATTTTGTAAAGGAAATAACTAAACCATTTAGTTAACTATTTTTATTCTATTTTGTATTTACAAATGAGGAGCTTCATATATCAACTTCTCAAGAGTTGGTCCGACTGCAGTTTTGATGGGCTTGGTGCTTACTGAAATCTGTCCTCTGACATTTAGAGCAAAATGTGAAGTTTACCCTTGTTAGCCAAAAGACAATCATTGGGTAACTGACATAAATTGGAGTCATTTTGGGGTAAAAAAAGCTCATTTAAACTTAATCCTCAGTCCCTGAGCTATTCCAAATTCCAAGAGAATACATACTATAAGTGATTTTTTTTTCAGGAGGTACCAGGGATTGAACCCAGGACCTCGTACATGTGAAGCAGGCACTCAACCACTGAGCTACACCCACTTCTATAGGTGATTTTATGAAGACATCTTCACTTGCCCCAAACGAGAAAGCTATGAAAGCCATCTCCATATCGCACAATCCAGCTATTTAATCGAAAGCGGCCAGCAACCGCAATTAAGTGTCCTGTATATGACCAAATACACTTCCTGTAAGTGACCCCCAAGGCACAGCAATTTACGAAACCAAAAGACTTACCCTCTGCAACAGAAAGCAGCCAGGAACACCACTCAGAATAGATATAGTAGCTTTTCATTTCTGCCACCGAAATTCGTATAGGATTTCTGTTTCCCATGACTGATAATCACAAAAGAGGATTATCCCTGCGTTTCAATCATGCTATTCTCTCGTGGTTACCCATTAGCTTTCTTACACTGAACTTTGCTCCCTAAAATCTGCATGAGGGACCAGCTGACTTTTTGCTTTCATTTCACCCATTAACTAGAATGAAGCATTGAAAGCAAATTACTCTCCCAAAGGCTGCAGAGCCTACACTCCACCCTGCGTATTTACACAGGCAACTGCAGACAGACTTGCTGGGTCTATTGACAGTGACTTAAGGAAAAAGGAAAAAGTCTGAGCCGTTTTTTAGCCACAGGGGACAAATCTGCAGGTATGACTTCCCTATGCTTTAAAATGGGCAAAAGGACAATTAAACGTACTTAATTTTTCCACCCCACATAGGGGAGAACAGCATAGTTGTTGGAAAAGTTATGTCAGACGAGCAATGCTGTGATGCTACTATCTTCTGTTTGTTAAAGTTCCAATACCTTGGACACAATTGATCATCTGAGGGAACAAACCAAAGTGGAAGCCGTATCTGTACAAAGGCAGGTGAACGACGCCCATCTTCCAAGGCTCCTCGTGTCCCTTCCCTGTCTCTAACTCAGTGTGGGCCACAAAGAATACTTCCCCACCTAGGCATCCTCTTTCACCTAGGTATCCTCCTAGAGCCCAGATGAACATTCGAATCGCCTCACACTACTGATACAGGCTGCCCCTGCGCCTTCCCACTACGTGGGCTGAGCTCCAAAGGCACAAAACCTAGTCTGAGGCTTCAGCACATAAGGTGGACAGTTGGAAAGACTGTTCTTCACTCTTTGTGCTCAGCAGTCAAGGTAACAGGGTCTGTAAATTTAAACCGGCATGTACAGAGTGAAACTCCTGTTACTTGTTCTAGTCAAAACCTGGAGGCAGGGTTGGTGATACTGCTGGAGGATGGGGTGTCATTTTGCACCGATGCTCCAAGGACCTGGAGAGTGAGCAGGGTGTGGGAGGGTGTGCACAGAGACCCAGAGGAGGGCCTTATGTCTGCCCTGGGACCTGAGCAACTTTCCCCACATGTGCCTGGGCAAAATGGGAAGTTTGGAGGAGCAAGCTAGAAGAAGTAACATCAACTAATTTGTCTGAAAAAAAAAAGAAGTCGCCAGATTTCTTCAGACCATTAAGCCTCTTTTTCCAAATAAGTTTGACTAGAGCCCATAAGGAAATTTCTCCAAGTAAGTATCTTTCCTCTGAATAAACACACTTTGAAAATAAACAACAAACTCTCTTCTTGCCTTCACAAGTCTCGCCAGCTCTCATTTGGGTTGTTTTAAAAGATTAAAGGGAATAACAACAGTGAGGATAAATGCTTTCTCCCCCCAAATTCCTTTTAAATAATTTTACTTATTGTAACTTCGGAAAAACTGAATTTTTTTTTTTCAAATTTGCAAATATAAAAGCAGTTTTAGGGGAGCGGATGTAGGTGAAGAGGTTGAGCGCCTGCATCCCATGTACAAGGTCCCAGGTTCGATCCCCGGTACCTCCTAAAAACAAAACAAACAAACAACCAAAAATACCACCTCTCATTGGGGAACGTGGTTGAGCCCCTGCTTCCATGTACGAGATCCTGGGTTCAATTCCCAGTACCTCCTTTAGAAAAAGTTTTGTTTTGTTTTTTTAAAAAAAGCAGTTTTAGGCAAGACAATTTACCCAATTAAGATTGAATTAATCCAACGGCAAAGTTTTGACCTTATATTTGCCTGTTCAAATTTAAAGCCAAATGTTGGGCTTTTCCTCAGGAATCCTCCCCCCTGGCCTCTACATAGACATGGGGTGGCCTCTGGTCTGTGCAAGGGCAAAAGCCTGCCTCCCGATATTGCCGTATTCCCAACAGAACCTGAGCCTGGTGTGTGCGGCACCCAGGGGCCTTCTCACCAGCAGCACCAAGTCCTCACCTCAGTCACATGTCATAAAACCCACCTAGGCGCTGGCTGCAACCCCATCCTCACCAGTGGCTTAAGACGCCTCCTCTGAGAGCCGGTCTAATGTTAAATTCCAACCATCAACACAGGGGCTCTCTCCTTGCCTAAGGGGAGTGTTCCAAGGCTAAATGCTTGAACCATACTATTACCTTGGTGTTCTTTGAAAAGGTCCTTACTGAGATTTAGCATTATGTTTTCAACAGTTTTTAGATGGCTGATAAGAAATGTCTATCTAAAGTGCATTTATTTTCCAAAAGAAAGAAAAAAAGTCCAAAGACATCATTAGTTGAGTGTTCTGCTGTTTCAGTGTAAATAGCTAAGGAATTAGTTTCTCCTAGAATTCCTTCCAGAGGAACTTTTTTTTTTTCTTTCAAATCCACGTGCATGAGTCTTCATATCCAAACATTTTCCCATTTTGCATTAGCTACCAGGAAGTTCAGTGGTAAAGGTAGTGCTCACTTGCAGTGGTCAACTCACTCTGGGTGCCCACAATTTACTTACCTACTTCTTTTATTGTTCTATGTGAAATTTTCTATGCCATGTCTGAAAAGCTTTAGAATATTCTCATCCAACCTCAATTATGTTTCTATAAAGAGAATTTCTAAAGTGTAACAATCAATTTTTCTTGGCTTAATTGAAATTCAGTCCCAAATGCCCCAGAGTAAAAAGAACAGTATGGATACTCTTTTCTGTGAGATCTAAAGTCCATCTTAGGTTGGGTTCTGTTTCTGAAAGTCTCGTATTTCATTGTAGAACAGAACAGTAGTTGGCATTCAAGAGATTCTCCTTAACTTCCATGTAAGAAATTGATCACATCCCTTTCTGGTGCACCTTCTATCCTGAAACTATATTTTCTCCCTGTACAATCTCTTCTAGTGGGAAGGCCTCTCTTCTTCTTGCAGTGTGAGGGTTGGCTCTTTTTGATCATGTGCTAACCTAACACTCCTTTTCCAGGCCTCTGTCCTGAGACATCTTTCCATGCTCAACCCAAAGAAAATGTCTGTAGCTGCCGGGGAGAGTTCTATCGGTGGAGATACAGAAGCCAGGTGACCCATCCACAGGGGTGTGGATGAGTTGTGCAAGAAAGAAAAGTAGAGGTTTTGGACAGCTTTTGGGGGAACAAGTAAAAGTCAAGGAAAGGATACAGAAGAGCTTGGCTGTTGCTGCAGTAAATCAAGGGGACTTCGCCATGAAATGCCAGGTGAGAAGCATGCAGGCTGGCAGGGATGGCTGCGTGATACAACATTTACCTGGGGCCACAAATGTGTCATAAAGCACTTAAACAGTCATCATCCACATATCCTCATTACCAACAGGGAGAGCAAATGAGATAACATGAGATAATACGGCAAAAGCTTTCTAATGAGTGCAATAAAGTAGAAGCCACACATCAGATGGCATCACTATTCCTTGTTATCTCCCATTTATGGATTAATAATGGCCCAGAAATGTTTCAGAGGGTCAAACCTGTGGGCCAGTTTGGTCCTGGTCATCAGGTTCGAAAGTAGTAACAGCTAAATTTTACCGAAGCTTTACTTTTATTTCTGTTGGGCTCATAAAAGAAGGATCAGTCCCCAGAAAAGGTCTGTCTGTTTGACATAAAAAAGATTAATGAGGCACATTCAGAAATTTTGAGTTCACGACCCAGGATTTAAATTTATGCCACCAATATACTTAGGTACAAAACCTAAATTGTTTTAATTCTTTTTATTACTCATGGGATATAACTAACTGAAAACAATCAATCATCTAAGTGCTTCTAATGAAAATAACACAGTAGTAGACATTTTACTGGAGCAGTCCCTCCATACCAGACACTGCACTGGGCCCTTGGTACACATTTAATATCAAGGACTGAGCTAGGCAGATCTTATGGTCCGAACTTCACCACTGACAAAATGTAACGTGTCCAAGGTGATACACCCAACAGCTGGTTGGACTGGGATTTGAACTTGCATCTCTCTGGTTCCAAGGCCATACACTTTGTCTCTGCCATTCTGTTAAACTGGTATTCAGTCGTCAAGCTTTTGTCACGGCCACCCATGACTTAATTTCCAAAAGCAATGGAAAACAATTTAATGCTTACTTTTCCTAACGACTCTGACATAAAGTCCCTTCTTAAAATTGTCTCCTTTTAGGACTTCTGTGACAATGTGCCCCCATATTTATATACTTCTTTGGTTATTCCTTCAGTCAACTTTATACTTTAAATTTTGACATTTCAAAGGATTCCCTCCTTGCACCTCTTTTCGTCACCTTACAAAAGAGACATCTGGTCGTCTCCTTTCTTGTGGCTTTATCCACTTAACTGCAGTCCAGTTTTCATTTCCTGAATCACAGATACATATACAGACATCACCACAGTCCTCTACGAAGCTTCAACGACTTGTTGCAAACATCTCAGCCACGCTATACAATATCCTCCATCCCCCTGCCCTGTTAGCACTCACCTGGAAAAACAAACTCCAGATCAAACAGCCCACACACCTCCCGCATCTTCACCTGAACTGCTGCCCCGCCCCACCCCCAAGCCACACAAAGGCAAAGCCTTTGGCACACCTGTAAAGCCTCGTTTCCCATCTCAGCTGGGTACTAGATGTCCCCCAGGCACCTTGCACCTGACAAGTCCAAGCTGAACTCACTTTCTTATCTCATGGACCTGCTTAATCTCAAGGGAGCCTGCTCTGGGTCAGGCTTCATCCTAGAAATACGAAAGGTGTGTCAGTGGTCTAGCCCCTCCTTCCTTCCCCCTCTAAAAAGGTGACACATGCCAAAGGAAAGAAAAACCAGAGAGCATTCGGTTCCAACTTGAAGGAAACAAGTAGGCCTGGGAGGATATCCAAGGAGATGAAATTCAGTACAACAAACTTGCCGCTAAATCCTGAGACATCCCTGCTGGACAGGACCAAAACTAGTGACCCCAAAGATGACAAGTAACAAACTGTACCTCTTAACAATATAACGGCAGTAAGGTGGCCTGGCCACAAAGAGGAATCCCTATATATGGAAATCGAGGTCTCACTGACCACCTATGAATATGTAGTCTGGGACCTTGCCTTTCAAAGTGTGGCCTGTGGGCGCCACCTGGGTGCTTTCTGGAAATGCAGAGACCCAGGCCCTACCCCAGACTAAGTGAAATGGAATCTGCATTTTAGCAAGATCCCCAGGTAATTTAAATGCAAATGAACGTTGGGGGGCGCACTGCACCACTTTAAGGAACGGATGGGATCAGGTCCATTTTAAACTGAAGAGTGGCATTCAAGGGGCCTCCATGCATAAGAGCACATCATCTCACCCAATGCAGACATTCCAGCCAAGAATAGAATATTAGCTCAGTAAAAGTTAACATTTTGGAATGATATTTCTGCATAAGGGTCAACAAGAATATAACATAGCCCTGAACATAAGATATAGTGACCTTTTTAACAAGAGTATGGCTATTGTCGGCACCAATAAGTTCATTTCATCCCCACATCCACCCAACAAGAAGCATGCTGGCGCCCCATTTTACAGAGAGCGCTAAGTCACCCGGCCCAGGTCACAGAGCGGGGGTGGGGGCGGAGCCAGGCTCAGCTCACACTGCCACTTCTCTCTGCGAGGCCTCCGACCCAACCGACGGCATCAGAACTATCGTTTAATCCCCTTTCAGAGTCAGTGCAGTCCTTGGTGCCACCCTCACAGAGCAGGAGCCTGTGAACCGGTCCCCTGCCTATGGCCACGGGGGTTTCTGATGGGACAATTCAGGACACCCTCCCACTGGAACCGGTCGCCAGTGTCCTCTGAATAAAGAGCTTGGGAGGCGGAAGGAAGATGTCCAAAATGCACTTTCATTACCCACCTACCGCGGTCCGAGCACAGTGCTAGCGGATTCCGCAACCACCTCAGGAACTCTAGAAATCAGTGCCCGCTGTAAGCAGGGGCAGGGCCCTTGTATTTTTACCCCGAGTGATTTGAACTGATAGAGCGAAGGCTAAGACCAACAGCCAGTGCGTCTAAATAGTAAACATTTTTAGATACATGTCCTCTCTTCAAGCCCCAAAGGGGAGGGATAAAAGAAAAAAAGGTGGAAGGACTTGAAGGGGGCTCTCCTGCCCGACTTCCCATCCACACCAGCATCAGCAACACGCCCTGCAGCCTGGGGTCTGTCCCGGTGCCTGCTCAGCAAGCGCCAGCTGCCTGCGGGCCATGCCCAGCCCTGCCCAGTCCTGACTGTGTGCCGCCTTCCAAGGGCAGGGCAAGGGTTTTACCAGGTTTACCAGACTGCCACTATGCCCCCTGATTGTCTCCCGGAGTCCACCCTGCCCAGCACCAGTCAGCTGCTGAACCCTTCCCCAAAAGGAAGAGCACGCTGGGGCCTAAAAAATGCCCCCCGACCATTCTGAAGAGCCAAATCAAAGAAAGGCGCATGAGGCTGGTTCTGCCCGTTTATCTCCAATGTCTTGCACGTAACAGGAATGGGAACATCAAGGCCGGTGCGTCAGGGGAAGATTCCACCCTGACATCCTGACAATGTCTAGTAACTTGCCTGGAGTCAGATACTTACCTGTGGGCCCATGTGCCTCAGTGGGGACCCTCAAATCCTCTAGGGTCCTGAAAATGGGAGAGCGGCAGCATTTGCCACTGTGAGGAATGAATAAAAAGAGGCATCTCCCCCCACCCTCCAAAATTAGGAACAAAGAAAGTTCTTTTCTCAGATTCAGGCAGTTTATTAGAATGTGCTTGCCCCTTTGGAAGATAATTTGTAAAAACATTATTTTGAGATGTGCAAGAATTTAAATTCTACCAATCTGGCTGAGCAAATGTTCAAAGCTCCTTTGACTATCTTCTACTTTAAAACGGTACAAAAAGAAAAATACTGCATTAAGAGGACAGCCTGCATTATTTTTATAAGTGACAAAATTTTTCTGACCACCTAAGTCTGGTTCACTTCTATCTGACCACAAAGGAAGCCTATAAACTGTGACCTGGGATTCAGACACTGGATAGGGACAGGAAGTGGAGACAATTTTATTCTCCCACAGTCAAAATGCCACTCGTGGGAAAAAAAAAGGGCAACTGTCCACAAACCTCTATTTGCCCAAGTGTTCTCCTCTTTTGACAATTTTCCAAGACTACTTCCTTTTACTTTGTATGGACACCACCGTGATTTTATCCAAAACAGACATTCATAATCCATGTTCCTCAGAACCAGACGACAAAACCACACGGAAATAAACCCAATGAAACGAGACTGGCAGTCAGGCTTCAAGCGAAGACTGCTCAACAGATCATTTCCAACCCTCTTTTAAAAGTCTTGCAACTGGCGCCGTTTTGGGCCGGCCCGAGCGGGAAGGAGTACTAGAGGGGGGCGCGGCCCCTGCCCCTCGCCCAGCCTCACCTGGCGGCGGGCGCCCCGCGGCCCCGCGGCGCCTCCTGGGCAGCAGCCAGAGCCGACGCTGGGGGCCTCCGGGGGCTCCTCGGGACGTTCCCTTCTCAGCCATCAGGGGTTTTTTCTTTTCACAAGAGTCACTCTGTCGATGAGGATGTCAACATCCGTCGGGATCTGCTCGCAGAACAGCCAAACCGAGGCTTCCAGTGCCGCAGGCAAAAGCAAGGCACAATCAACCCGGAGCCAGGGAGCACCTAGCACACTGCTCTGCTCTCTTCTTTGACAAACGAAACAGGTATACACATCCTCGGGTTACCTTGGATTTTACCACATCATGAAGAAAGGCCAAAAAGATGGTCACGTTCCCGACTCTGAGATCCCACAGGACGTCTAGGAGGCAGGGTCCATCCTTCCAGCCACAGCTCCACTCTTTGCTTCGAGCTTCCCACTGCAAAGTCCTCACTGCTCCTTAAAGTTTCTCCGGCTGCTTTCCGCTGGCGTTGATAGACCACATGGGCACCGAGTTCAGAAATGAGCCCCTCAATCGCCAGTCCGCAGGCTCTGCCCTCACCGCCAGGATGTGTGTGGCCTCCTCCTCCAACTCAGCAGGCGGAGAGTCAGCCCCACAGAAACCTGACGTTGCCCTTCACCTTGCCCTTCACACCTCTCAGAAGCTAGAAACAGGTGAAACCAGGGGGGGCAGAAGAAAATGCCTGTGCTCTCAGAGAAAGGCTGCTACCAAGTGGGGAAAATGCCAACACCCTGCCAATTTATCTTCAAAGCAGGGGCGTTTCCTTCCTTAGACTGGGAGACTTGCGTTGACCTGAGTTCCAAATTTCATGGAGCTGCCAAATTTCATGTTCAAGCCAAAAACATCTTCTAAGTCTCAGGAAGTCGCAAGTTCAAATAAACAACCACACACCAGGAGGAAGGGAGGGGAAGTGGCTGCAGGCTTTCTTAAAATAAACCAGAAAATTCTCTCCTGTCTGCTACTCCTGTCTGTTGTAAAGCTTGGGAAAAAAGGAAACTGATAATGCCGCTTTGCTTGGCAAGTGACACTTTTCTATTAAGAGATGCTGAGCCAAATCCCAAGTGGTGACAACTCCACAACCTTCATGTCTTTAAGCCCATGGATGCTTCAGAGGAGATGTGAGGCGGCAGCTCTCAGGCCTCCCAAATGACTGCTCCGAAGGTGATGTATCCCTCCCCATAGTCTCACAGCTGGTATCTACTGCATGCCTGTTGTATGCCAGGCATTGTGCTGGACACACTTTGGTATTTTAAATCCCACATCTAATTTGCAAGGTAGTTCATTTTAGTGCCATTTAAAATGTGATAAAGTGGAAGCTTAGAGAGTTTAAAAATGTTTATTATATGCTTAAGGTCATATAATAAGAAAGTAAGAGAGGATTAGCACTTAGAGCTGCTTATGAAAGGCCATGCTTTATCCCCTAAGACCATAGTTGCCCTTTTATAAGCCAATATAAGTAGAGCAAGCTCATTTGGTTTGCAGCAAATATAACAAAAATATTTTATTTAATTTCAGTAGCTCAAAGTATACTCTTTCTCTCATAAAAGTTCACGGTCATTACCAAGAATGGCTGAAGAAACACTGTTAAACTGATTCATCCTAATCACTCGAGTATGAAGCATTTTTAGAAGACTAGAGAACAATCAGTCATCTGGAGAAGCCTGTGCCATCCACAGCCTATAAAAGGCAGAAGCTCTCGTGTTCATTTTTAGTTTTCCATAATACATTGATTGCATCCAGAGTTTGCTTTTGCTACGTGTAGAGCTGCATTTCTGAGAGCTGAATCTTTAGGTGTCAAGAGCCCAGCTGTCACCCAGAAAAGACAGAGAAAGGGAAACGCAGGATCGTGCTCTGCCCACACTGTTCACTACTCACCCTTCCTTCTCCCGACCTGCCACACTCACCTCCTTCTGTCTCCCAGGAGCACCTGGGCTGTTACCTGCAGAATGCAGCACATAACCTCGGAGAAGCCTGCCCCTGTGCATGGAGTGAGTGAAACTTGCTCTCTGTGCTGCATCCAGTAAAAAAAGCTATTAAAGGAAAAGAAATTTAGGAGCCTTGATGGTCACACTCTGCACCTCTCTCACCTGGAAGCACAAGAAAGTCATGACCAGCATAAGAGCCACTTGCCACCCATTTTGTGAGGGCTTGTTTTTTCAATTTTTGTATTTTTGCATTAGTTTCCAAGTGAGGAGAAATCAATCATAAAAACTTGAAGTCACACACAATCAGGAGGAAACAGATGGCGTGTTTGATGTAGCGCTTCCAGAACTCAAGCCATCTTCAAATGATCGGGAAAACCAAGCCATTTAAATACTCTGTTCACGCTATAGTGTCTCATGCAAACACATTAAAAAACATGATTTTTCAGTGTCCAGGAAAGCAGCTTACAACTAATTAATTAGAAACAGCAATGATGTAACTATTCTTGAGCCATTATTGGGTTGTTTCTCTGCGATCAGCACCTAATTTCTCTCTCCACGTCTCTCTCTTCCCCCATGTCAATGGTAAAGTATACCCAGAGTATCATGAAAATTTGGAATAAGAGCCATTTATTGAGCAGCTTAATAAGTCAAAATGCACACATGCATACACATATGGAAACTGTTTATTATTCAATATATAATTTCCACCAATTAATAAAAGTGTGGCTGGATTAATTAAATTTTTCCCAAATCTCTAAAAATCTCTCTATATATGTTATAAAGATGTTACTAATTAAAATATTTTTTAAAAAAATCCTAAAATACGAGCCTGTTACTCACAATCTGTTCACTTCTTCCTTTGTACATTATACAGACTTGGGGTGTGGTGAACATCTTGAAAACTGTAATGTGACTTTTCCAGCAGTCTGCTGGCTATTTCCTTCCCTACACTTTATGATAGCTCCCCACTGGGGTGGGGGGTGGGAGGAATAGATATATATAAAACAGTTGCTATTCAAGATCTTCATCACATGCTGTTGACCTGCCTTAGGTTTACTGAGCATGGATTAGGGAAGCTTAAGGAATTGGTAGGTCATTTGAGAAGTAGATTGACCATTTTTGGACCCCAAGAGTATATTTTAGATGACGTAGCCTCAAGCTACTGTTAAGAAATTCGTATCAGTAAATGGCATGAATTTTGACAGTGAAAGAATCTTAAATTAGCCATGTCAGGGGAGTAGGGAGGTATGTAGTGCAGGTCTTAAATCAAATGAGATGCTGGGTAATTTAAAATGCAATACTTCCATTATTGAATCCAAGCGGGGAAGTGGCAGCCTGCTGTATGGGCTGGGGTTCAAGCTGCTGTCCTCACTTCAAGACTCAGGTACTCAGAGTATTTCCGCTCTTTTAAAAAATTGTATGGAAACAACACATATCAAACATGTACAGATGAACGAATTTTTACAGAGTGAGCATGCCAGGGACAGAGATCAAGACACAGAACAGTGCCAGCACCCGAGACACCCTCCCCCAAATAATCACTATTCTGATGGCTCATCGTTGTCTATTAGTTTGGCCTTTGAGCTTTATTCTCTTTTTCTGGCTTCTTTCACTCAACTTTGCGTTTGTGAGTTTCATTCTCCTTGCTGTGTATAGATTATCTGTTCTCGGTGCTATCTCGCCTTCCTACAATAGTTTGATGAGTACTGACAAAAGGCAGGCTGCACATTGAGCCTTCTTCTTGCTTCAGTCCCAGCCTAGATCTATGTGAGAGGGTGGTTTTGAACGGGAAAGGCCAGGGGCCCTGGTTTGGTCGAGCACACCTTCCGTGGAGGCACCTGGGAAAGACAAGGTCAGTGCTCGGCCAAGTCCACCCCTTCAGGCCAGGGCTGGGTCGGACTCCTCGGCGTAAGCCCAGCATGAGGCTTGGCACTGTGCTTCCACTGCAACTTCGTTGGTTGTACGAATAAATGAGTCAGCAAACAAGTCAACACATCAATGCCGGGGTTCCTGACCAAGCCGCCCAGTCAGATTACTTCTAAATTGTAAAATGTTTAATAGAGCGTTTTGAGTTAAAATGCTCTTGTCATTTTTTAATACAAAGGTTTGGAAGCTGGGCAATTGAGAGAACATGTAAGGTACTTTCCAATTTTAAAATTCTGATGCTTCTACAACCCAAGAATAAAATCATCGATGGAGAAACAGTCATTTATAGAGTTCGGAACTTGTTACTCTTTAAAATGAACTTTTAAAATGATATACTTTTTTTTTTAAAAAAAGGATACAATCACAACAGACTGATAATGACCAAATCCAGTGATTATACCCATACCATATAAACTTAGAAATCTATTAAAATATAGACAATAACACGCGGTGCTTTGGAGCCATTTGTAAGGTTTCAATAATCTTTTAAAGACACAGATTGAGAGTTTGCTGGGTCACATTTTTTTTTTTTTAAGATTTATTTATTTATTTACCTTTATCCATTTTTACCCCCCACCCCAACCCCGTTTTTGCTGTTTTTGTGTCCATTTGCTGGGCAATTCTCCGTGTCTGTTTCCTGCCCTCTCCTTTCATCCCTCTCCTCCTGTCTTCACCGGGACTCGATCCTTGGATCCTCCGATGTGAGAGAGAGGCATCTTACTGCCTGTGCCACCTTAGTTCCTGATTTTTCAGCGTGTCTCATCTTGGCTCTCCCCCATGTCACCCTCCTGTAACGTCATCATCTCACTGCATGGCTCGGCGGGGCCTGGAGGTCTTACCCGCTTATGGGGCCTGGCGGTGCACCCACGCACGGGGCCCAGCGGCCACGCACCCCCTACACTCTTCTTTTTCTTATTTTTACTGGGAGGTCCCAGGGATAGAACCCAGGTCCCTCCATATGGGAGATGGGACGCCCAACCATTTGAGCCACATCTGCCCCCCTACTATATCTCTTAAGGTTGACCAAAGATACCTAGAGGATGGTCATATAATAAATCAGGTTTAGTTTATCACCAGCATTCTAAACACCAGACCTAGGGAGAAAAACTAGGTCTGGGGACACATGCATGGCTTCTAATATAGCGAATTGTTTAGCCTACCCAGATTATCACAAAATCAGAACAGCAAGAATATTTGCACTGGGTCACATATTAAATAAAGGTGTTCCCTCCATTGGAAATAAGTATGCAGCATTTGAGACGTTCACTTATCCTCTCTACTTGAGCTTCTAACACTTATCACACTAGGCAATGGCTTTGTGCCTGAAGTACGTTCCCTGGTGAAACGTTTGGATCTCAGGCAGGACCTCCCTGTTATGGCCCACGAGCAGTGGGCAGTGGCTGTGTCTTCTTACCACTGCTCTGCAGTGTCCAGCACACAGCAGAAGCCCCCTAAGTGTCCAGGGAATGAATGAATATGTCTGAAATGAGGGATCTATCGGTGTGTAGCTCCGCTCCTGCCAATACTACTGACTGGGTTTCAGAAAACTGCAAAAAATTTTAGTCCTTTCAGATTTGATGGAGTCATAAACTTACAAAACAAGTCATTAGAACCTACCATCTATTTGCATTCAACAACTCTGTTATCATTTATACATCAATGACATGTTCTCCCTTCCTTAAAGACTCAGAAATTAAAGTATTTTTAAAAAATTTATCTTTAAAGATAAAGCATCCTTATAAAAATGAAGTCGTATTTGGTATATTGGTTCACCGTCCCTAGTATCCTACGAAAAATGTCTTGAATGAAACTCAACACTAGTTCTTTCCCACAGTGAATAAAACACCAAAACTATGTGGTGTGACTATAAAATTGAGAAATTGGTTTTTATGCTTTGGGGATTGGTCTCATTCCTTTAACTCTAGAAAAGAATAAAGCTGAAAAACCAGACATTTGCTGAAACCCCAACTTTAGATACACAAAAGCCACTTAATCTCTAGAATTAAGAAAGAACAATGAACGCTTTTATATTTTCAAATTTACAACTTAAAATTTTCCTGAAAGTCTCCTCCCCAAAATTTGATTTCCCCTTAGCATTTTTGTATCTTTTGGACTTAAACTGGGACAATGGCTCCTCTGAGGGAGGGAGAGCCAGCATTCTACTTTAAAAACGCCTTCATAAAGAGCTGTGTGTTAAAGCGTCCAGATGAAATGGTGTCCTCTATTTAACAGCAGGCATCGTGGAGAATCAAGTTCACTATATGACCTCTGATGACAGTCTAACTACAGTTCTTTCTTCTGTTCCACACCCTCTCAGAGACTTCCTTTTTCTTTTCACATGCCTGGAAAATCACCACATGCTGCACCATTGGGATTCTTAATGCACAAATGTAATTAATAATATGTAATAATAGCGACAGCTGACGTTGGCTGAGCATAGATGAGCACTGTGAGCCTGGCACTCACTAAGCACGTGTGTCTATAATGTCCATATCAACAAGCATTTACTGGCGGCTTCCTGCCTGCTGGGGACAGTTCTAAGTGCTTCTTACACGTATTTAATGCATTTAATCTTCAACCTTAGGAGGCAGGTGCTCTCACGAAATCCATTTTACAGATGAGGAAACTGAGGCACCAAATGCCTAGCAGACAGCAGAGCCAGAATTTGAACCCAGGGATTATGGCTCCAAAGTCTGATTCCTTAATCTCTCGAATACTCAAACCAACTCTCTGAGGTTGGGGCTATTATTATCTCCATAAGATAGAAAATCTCACTTCCACATTTTATCCAAAATTCTACCTGAACTTTAATACATTTAAAAACTCCAAAGAGTATGTATTATTTGTTTAAAATGTATAATTTATACCCTGCCTACTAAAAAAATGTTGTAAGTAAAAGCCAGATATATAGTGTCTGCCAGAATATATAGTGTCTCAAAAGAAAAGAAAAGAAAAAAAAAAAAAAAAAAAACAACTCCAGCATTTAATTAGAATTTTTATTTAGGCACCTCGTATTTGTATGTATATCAAACAACTACAGTTAATTTGTAAACATTTCAAAAGGTATAACAAATATTTCTTTCTCCAAACCCAGGTCTACAAAAGGAATGTGACCAGATAAATTCTTAGTTGACTGGAAATATGAAAATGTGAAAATATTATTTACAATAGTATAAAACCAACTCAAAGGATTAACAGTATGTATACACATACTGATGATAATTCTGGTGAAGAAATGAGTTTGGTCAGGTAGAAACAGCTTTCAACAATAAAAGCACTCTGCGTGTGGGGTAATTGACAGAAATAATGTACAAAACAGTCTTACTTCCTATAATTAACAAAATTAGAAAAAAATTAGAATCTGATCTCTAGCCATGCTTCTTTTATATTTATAGGTCTCTAAAAGTCTGATTTCTAGCTACCAGCAAAAATACACTAAATTCTGAACAAATGAACTATTTTTTGAGAGTGTGGGGTGAATTCTTGGTCATCCACTCTAGTTTAATAACAAACAGCAGAGCTTCTCTCACCAGGAAGTTCTGCAAAAGCAGATAATGAGAACATAAGAATCACACACCTTTTGTTTCCATGAGACCAGACTTGTAAAAAGCAGCAGCTGAAGAGGGAACTTACAAATTAAATAAAGATTGAAGCAAAAACTTCCATCAAAATTCATCATACTGAGTCTTGGTGGACTCAACATTATTTGGTTCTGAAGGGGAGGTTTGCAAAAGTATAGAACATGGTGGTTATTCTCAGAACTCCACATCTAGGTGGATGGACAAAACGAATCCATGGACCAATTAGCAAACAATGTAAAACAGCACATAGTTAAATGTCAAAATGGGAGCTATGTGGGTAAAAGGGGGGGGGGGCGGGGTAAGGTCAGCAGAGCAAGTGAGAACAATCAGGAATTGATCCAGGGAGGAGGGAGGCTCTAACGTGAGCAGAGTTGGGTGGACGTGGGCAACACCACCAGCCGTCACTAGGAGAGATGCTGGAAACAGGCAGGTCAAAGAAGGCCAAGAAGGTCAGACTCAAAGACAGATAGCATGTTGGGTTTTACAGCTATAGTGTTACCAAGACAAGAGCCAGTTAAATCAAACCAGGTGGTTGTGTTTTTTTGTGTTTTTTTTTAAATTTGTTTGTGTTGCTTAAACAAAGGGATAATTAGCAAACAAAAATGGAAGCATGAATGTGATTGGTTTCTACGAATCCCAATTAAGATTATCCTCTTCCAGATGCTCAAAGCATCTTTTGGAATCCCCTTTAAAGTCTCCATTAAAATGTATGTAGCATCTTTTAAGCACTCCTCTTCAATCATCAAGAGTAGTTATTTTTTTAAAGAGCTGATACTCATTTGTGGCCAAGTTTTTCGAATATGAACATCTCAGAGACATTTACAACAGGGGTTCTTAACAAGGGGTCCATGAGCTTGAATTGAAATTCAAAAAAACATTATTCTTGTGGGGACATGTTGGTGCGGGTGTGATATATTTATTAAATAATACACAGCATGGTGTGGACTTCTTAAGGGGTCCGTGGTTTTCACCTGACTGGCAAATGGGCCCGTGAAACAAAAAAGGTTAATAACCCCTGATTTACAAAATATTTTGAGCAGGGGTAGCAGTTTTAAAAATCACTGAATCTGAGAGTAGCAAGGGACACTGTAGGCATCCCAGCTCTGCTTCCCTTTGAGGCAGGACCCCTCCACAGCCGCAATTACAAGCAGCCACCACCTGCTCAAGGCACTCCGTTTTGGGCATCCTTTGGAAAAAATGTTTCCTTTTAGTCAAAATCTGCTTTCTGAAATTTCTACTCACTGCCCTCCACTCTAGTCACTGAAGACAAAGAGAACCCTCCCATTTCTTCTTCCACACAAAAGCAACTTAGTACTTGAAGGGCAAGGTCATGTCTCTGCTGAGTCTTCTCTTTTCCAACAGTAGTAAAAGAGAACTTTTAGAAATCTATCCTAAAAACTAGAGGAAAATGGAATTGCCCTGTGCGCTGTGAGCAGTGCCTTTCTCCCTCTGGATGCTTGGTTGTTCAGTTATGACTAGTCAAACATACTACCTGTACTGCTCAGTGTGGCGGTCTGAAGTTGTACGTACCCCAGAAAAACATGCTCTTAACTTTAATCCGTTCCTTTAGGTGCAAAGCCATTGTAAACAGGACCTTTTGATGAGGCTCCTTCAGTTCAGGTGTGGCCCACCTTGATCAGGATGGGTCTTAATCCTACCACTGGATCGTTTATAAGAGAATGAAATTCAGACTGAGAGAGAAATCCACAGATGGAGCGGCCAGAAGTTGTAATTAATGGAACTGGGAAAAGAAAGGAGAAACCAGGAGACCCTGCCACCATGTGCCTTGCCATGTGACAAGCTAAGGAGCAAGGGTGCCCGGAATGCCACAGTCTTGGGGAGAAAGCATCGCCTTGATTTGGACATTTTCCTGGCCTCAAAACCATAAGCTGATAAATTCCCATGGTTTAAGCTGAACCATTGCATGGTATTTGCTTAAGCAACCTAGGAAACTAAAACAGTTTCAGCAATGCTGCGTAACACACTGCCCCCAAAACTGGGTGACATGTATTTATTTATTCCCCTGGTCACAGATCTGGGGGTTGGCTGAGGTGGCTCTGCTCCACAGGTCTCTTCTCGAAGCTGAGGCTGCAGGGCAACGGCTGTCCCGGGGGTTTGTTCTCATGAGGGATCCCCAGGGAGCCAAGGGCCAGCCCCACTGTATAAGCACATTTCCAGTGTCACATCCGCCAAAGCAAGTTACAAGGTCAAGTGCAAAGCCCACTATACTCTGCCCACAGTGCAAGGGGATAGGAATAAACATTTACCAAAAAATAATCCAAAGTCTCTCAATATCCCATGGTCATACTTTCTCCTCTTTGTTCATAAGAATATCAAGAAAGCTTTTATTAAAATCCTGACACTATGAACATGAAGTTTCTTTGGCTTCTCGGTCTCACACTCTCAGAAAATTAGCTCATTGTGAATTTAGTGTATATTTTCTGGTAGCTACAGATGACGGCCTTCCTTTTTTAAGTGCTTATAATTTATTTAATCATCTGTGCTTTGTGAAGGCCATCAAGGTATTGATTTGTAGTTTCCCAATTATGAATTTTCTTTTTGAAAATCAGAAAATTATGCACAAATATTTTGGTGTTATACCTGCTTGCCAACAGTTTCTCAATTCACATCAATGAGTTCTTTCTACACCTCATTCAAACTACAAACATATACGGAGAACATTTTATGTGTCTGGCACAGGGGACACAAAGTCAAACGGCTTCCCAGACTTCAGTGGGCATATGGTCTGGCAGAGCGAGGCCACAAAGCAAACAGTGAGGTACATTAAAGACAGGTGCTACAATGGGAGCCAGCGTGGGGCACAGGGGACACATGTAAAGGAGCAGTACGTGCAGGGCGGGAGAAGGCCCTCACACACGTGACCCTTGAGCTGAGTCCTGCAAGAGGATCAAGTGCTAACTGACAGCGAAAACAGCGTGAGCAAAAGTTGACCCTCATTTTTAATTTGATTCTGTTTAAAGAGTCCACTAAAGGACCCAAGTATTCTGCTTTTATCTTCCCACTGAATCTGAGCTTTAAATATCTCTAAACGCTGTTTATTCTGCCTCTCCAGGTTGAACACAAGCAAAAGAAGAGTAGTTAGCTCTGCTCTGTCACTCCTGCTTGGGTCAGCCATTTGCCTGTTTGCTGCAACACATTTTAAAAACACATTTAAAAAAAAACGAAAAACCTGATTTTGACAGAATGCTCCATTAGAGGGTTAAGCCAGTAGGCATGACAGAGGAAGGATGCTAGTGCATCCCATGGAAACTGTTAGATGGAGCTTAATGAGCAGGGGTGGCATTTTGCCAGGATGCAGTGGCCGTTACAGTTAAAGCTCTTAAATTCAATGTCGTGAAATTTCCATGCAGAAATGCACACACCCCATACCTCAGGGCGGAACTGCATAGGATTCTTTTCCCCTGACAGGTACAATCAGAGTGTGCAGATCACTGTACCTTCATGAGAGTCCCGGGAGCCTTCTTATCACCTGGGAGCCCCCTCTTGCTGCTCTGGTCCCTCAGGACCTCACCTGTTGCTACTGCCGTGCTGAGCCCCCTCTCAGGCCACAGTCCACTTTCCCAGGGAGGGTTTACGGCTTGAAAGCAGCCTGGATGATCCAGGTGACATGCGGAGGAGCCTGGCACAACACAGTGATGAGATCCTAAACACACGCTTCTGGGTGTTTCCACTGGGAAAAAACTAAGGCAAGTGCACAGGGAATAAGATCTGGGATCTAGCAGGGATGTTGGCAGAAGTCCTGACAAAGTGCCACAGAGGAGGCTGCCATTCTGTTTCGTCTCCGTGTAAAGTATGGATCTGGACACCTCACGTCAATCTTTCCAAGCTCATCCTGGAAAAACCCTGGAAAAAAATGTTATAACTCACAATTGTCTTCTTTCTTTTACTCTCTTGAGATTAATGACGCTATTTTTTAAAAAGGCCTATAAATTTTAAATGAACTACTCTTTACTCAAGAGGAAAATTAAACTATTCAACTCCTTGGGCCTCTACTTCTGCGAATCTTGCCATGTGTGCATTAAAATGGCTCCTTGGTGTCCTCCAGCTCGGAGAGGGCTCAGGAGAAGGACGGCCCCAGTTCCCCTGGCCTGATGGTTTAGGCAAGTTCCTTCAGGTCTCCATGCTCCAGTTTCCTCCCCTGTACAAAGGGAGACAGGGGCACCACCTCATAGGAGTGCTGTGAGGACGAGACGTGCCTACCTTCATACCATGTTGGCCGAACCCAAAAGGCAGGTGCCCCAGGCAGGTTCATAGGAATCCAAAAGGCAGGCTGAAGAATGCTGGCTTAGGGGCAATGCAAAAACCGATAAGAGGAAAACCCCTGCTCATTCTGCCTCTGGGAATAAGGAGATTATAACATTAGGGTATGATGTTAGGTTTTGATGTGATTTAAGGAAAATGGCAAATTGAAAAAAAAATAATAATAAGGTAAATGGCCAGGTCTGCAGAGCATCCTGCCCAGGGCTTTGCTCCAGGAGAAACAATGAAGGGATGCAGGGCTCTCAAGCCATCACGAGTGCCCTTAAGAACGGCAGCATGGAGCAAAGGGAGCTCACACGAGTCTTCTATGTCCATTAGAAGCCCTAATATGAAACCAACCTTGACTTCTTAGATGGCAACTTCCTTCTTCCCACTGTGCAGGCCCAAGTCCTCAGTCGTCCTTGACTCTCTTTCTCTCTCATTCCCCACACCCAGCACTGTCAGCTCTGCCTCCAAAATACATCCCCAAACGTGCCGTTCCCCTCTGTCCACAATGCCACCACCCTGGTCCCATCCTTTCTGCTCCCACCCGGCCCCCTCCGTCTTCTCAGCCAGTAGCTAGAGTGATCCTCCAAAACCTAAGCGACTTCACATCACTCTACTGCTCAAACATTCTGAAGTCTTCAATTTCACTCAAAGGTAGAGCTGAAGTTCAAACAGTGACCTGCAGTTCACAGATAACCTGAGCCCAGGCCACTTCTCCTCCCACTCCCATCTCTCCTGCCCCTCTCCTCTCTCTCCCTTCCTCTCTCACCCCCATCTCCTTCCCTTGCCCTGTCCCGGCCACCCGGGGCCTCCTGGCTATTCCTTGAACCCTCCAGCCTCCCACACCAACTGCTCCCACACTGCGTAACACAACCCATAATAGCAGCATTATGCACAGGCTAATCTTGTATAAACATCATGCAAAAATTCTTAGGGTGTGTTTAGGCATTTCTGGGTGAACAACCTATTTTCACTTACTAACCTAAGCAGCCCTCACTGCTATATCATTTTTCATAAAAGGAAGCTGAGTAAAAAAAAATGCAGGCTGCAGTCAATCCTGACAGTCTAGGTGGACTTGGGTTTGCTTTTTCATCATGCTGCCTTCTCCTCAGACCATTCACACTGGCTCAAGGTCACCGGGAATTGGGCTGCAGTTGTCAGAAAGCATCGGGGTAGCTGAATGACTTGGCATTCCACTTAGAGGACTCTTGGTGACAGCATCTTACTGGCTTCCAGAATCATTTGGAGGAGAAGCCCAGGTGTAGGAGGCACAGCCCCAGGCAGGCGGCCACCACGGAGAGGGCAGAGGCAGAGGCACTTAGAGCCAAGGCTTTGCAAGCTTAATG
This sequence comes from Cabassous unicinctus, assembly GCA_029593785.1. Lineage (NCBI taxonomy): Eukaryota > Metazoa > Chordata > Mammalia > Cingulata > Chlamyphoridae > Cabassous > Cabassous unicinctus. The sequence continues at coordinate 1,467 of JAQZBX010028544.1, read as the reverse complement.
TAATTTGGGGGTTTTGTGACGCAATGGGAAGACTTCGGGATTTGGGCAGAGCAGGGATTGTCAGATACCAGCTGTCACTGGCCAGCTCTGTGATTACCCAGCAAATGGAACGGCCTTTTCCACATCTGTATGATGGGGCTGACATCTAAGCCTCAGAGTGGCTACACAGATCAAAATAGATAATTTACATAAAGCAGCTAGGACTACATGGGGGGAAAGGTTAAAAAAATTAAAGAGATCTTTAAAAATGTGTTGAATTCCATTGGTTAAAACATTTCTCATTTTTATTAAAAAAACAGTTTAAAAATTATTTTTCAATATTTTCAGATATTAAGTTGGTGCCTAAAAGGACATATGACATCTTTAATTAATTGCTCTTCTCCACTCATATTGGAACTATTTATATGTAAGTATAAAGCAAACACCAAAAATTAAAAAACAAAGTAAACACCTAGCAAGAAGAAAGTGAAATCTTTAAAAGTTTTCTGCTGCCTTCCAAAACAAGGAGAAAACTATGTTCAAAGATGCATGCATGGAGCAAGCTGCCACCTGGCAAGAAGGGACACAGCTCCTTACATCCCACAGCCCTCTGTCCTCGGTTCTTGGATTTATTCTCTAGAAGAGAATGGGATGGGAACTTCTTTCATAAGTTACCATGTTTGTGATAGACACTAAATTACTAGAAGAGCTGATGAAAGGCTCCTCTGGACTCTTAGAACAAGCATCCATGAAGGTAGAAAGATCAATTCTATTCAGTTGTGGGGAGGAAACCAGAGTTATGTCAAGCATACCAATGATAACAGCAAAGAACTGGTGAGAAAGAAAACAAACTTTGGAAACTCCTTTATTTTCAAGAAAATGTTGCCTTCAGCACTGTGGTGGTTAGAAGCTGTGTGTACCCCAGAAAAACATGGTCTTAAACCTAGTCCACTCCTGTGCGTGTGACCCCATTGTAAGTAGGACTTTTGATGAAGTCACTTCAGTTAAGGTGTGGCCCACCTCAATCAGGATGGGTCTTATCCTATTACTGGAGTCCTTTTTAAGTAGAATGAAATTTGACATAGGGAGAGAAAGAGACAGGAAACAAGAAGCCAAAAATCAACAGCACCAGGAAGAGAAGGGAGAGACCAGGAGATTTCACCATGCACCTTGCGAAGAAAGCATTGCCTTGATAGTACCTCGATTTGGACTTTTTTTTTTTTAGGAGGCACCAGATATTGAACCCAGGACCTTGTACATGGGAAGCAGGTACTCAACCAGTTGAGCTACACCTGCTCCCGATATGGACTTTCTTTTAGCCTCAAAACCATGAGCAAATAAATTCCTATTGTTTAACCCCATCCATTTCATGGTATTTGCTTGAGCAGTCAAGAAAACTAGAACAAACACCATTTACATTATTTACTAATGGATAGTAAGCTAATACAGACTTCTTCCCCCACCCCCCATTTTAAAGCAACTGAGAAG
>JAQZBX010028543.1:0-27763 GCA_029593785.1 Cabassous unicinctus | reverse complement strand
TAGAGAGCAAGAATCAGCTGATATTCCAAATAAACATATTTAACAAAAAATCTTTCAGAAAATGCTCTATAGAGTGAATGGTAATAGGAAGAAGAGCTGTTGTGTTACAGGAAACAGCTAATAGAGACCCAGAGGAAAGAAAGTGTCCCATGGGGAAGGAATAGGAGAGACTGGGGTGGTAGGAGATGTGGGGGAGGGGGGGGGCGGCTATGCTAAAGTCTAAGAGCTTGAAGTTCAAGAGTGTGTGCAGAGAACAGGGGTCAGGGCAGAGACCAGTGGTGTGGGGCAGGGATGAAACGGATAGTGGGGTTTGTGAGCTACTCAATCTATGTGCCAAAGCCATAACTCAGGTATAATTAATTGGTAGGCGACTCATGATACCCATGAATTGTATAAAGTTGTACCACTTTAAGAACTACATGGAGACACATAGATGGCAGATAAGTAAGAGAGGCATTCAGATTCTTGTTCCACAGGTTTTAACCATCAAGCTGTTAAAGACAAGCATATCTAAAAGGAAATGTGTGAGGTTAGGAACCCTCTCCCTGATGTGGTCAGTTCTACAAGTTACCCACAAAAGATGAGAATCATCCACATGTAGGATTCTGCTTAGTGATCCCTAAAAGATAGTGAATAAGTTTCATTAAGTTTTTTTTCATGTAGCCTAAGCATCTTGGAAAACAGACCAAAAGACTTCTTCATTTTTGTTGCAGTGATGTTAACAATAACACAGTCACGTTTTCAAAAAATATATCTGTATTTCTACCAAAACATTAAAAGTTACTGACTTTTTCATATGGCCATGTGCCAGGCTACAGGATATTCTGTGAAAGGCAGTCCTTGACTGGAGTATCTGTGATTTCTTTAATAACCACAGAGAGTTCAATGAGTCAAAGGCTATTGAATCTGGCTCAATGGCAGTGGTAAAGTAAGAACTGGACAGCCAAAGAGTAAAACTTTATAGGACTATAAAATACTGGTCTATAAGTCACAGGGGAAGTGCAGGGGAAGTAAATGAAGGCAGGAGCGTTGACTTCCTGCCCAATCACAAATTTGGCTGAACCTTGGCCTTCAGTGGTCAAACTTTCTTCCTAGCCTTAAATTAACCATCACAATAACAACCACAGTCTCCAAAGAAAAGCAAATGAATAGACTCCTCTTCTTAAACATTTAAGATGCAAAGCAAACCTCTCCAAGGAGCCAGGTTGTCAAGCATATTGTGGCTTTTTCTAAATCTCCCTGGTCCCAAGGAGGAATATCTGATCTAAACCAGTCAACAATATTAAATGCATTCATTACACACCAGAATGGATAAACACATATTTTCATACAGAGAAAGGAGGAGGGATTTTAAAAGTTTTCACTCCTAGATTGAGAGCAGGTTTACTTCATTCTTATGATCAAACCTATTCTCTACATATTGACAGCTTCAAGCAGATGTAAGTAGCAGCAAATTATAATCTGTGCCATTTGGTATGTAGTTTTGCAATTACAATCTTTAGATGCATTATAATTCACAGACCTCCAAAAGGCTTTATGGATCTCAAAGGGGATTAATGAAAAAATTTGGTCAGAATACAAAGTGTAAAGTCAACAGTAATTTTTAAAATACAAAAAGTATTTAGCACCATTCACCCATAATAAGTACTAAATAAATGACAGATTTCTTTTTATTTAAAAAAAAAAAATCACATATAATTCCACCAACCAGAGATTATCAGTGTTAACACTTTGGTGCATATTTCCTTCTAAGTTTTGCATATTATATTTTCTTATTCTTCATTGCGAATATTTAGGAAAGTCACCACTTTTTAAAAATGAACTGCCTCCACCCATTTTGCTAATGCTCTAAATCTAAGCATTTTTACAGTTGATCCTCCTGGGACATCTAGGTATAAATTCATAATGTCTAAATAATACTAGCTTTGTTCTCCTTTGCTTCCAGTGTTTTTCTACTCTATAATACACATATGTATAACTTCATAATTATTTAACTCCACAAGAACTTCCCAAACAATAAGAATAATGGTGATATTGGACAGATGTTAATTGATTAGTGCCTCTCTTGTTAGCTATTACTTTATTCATCTCCATTCACCTTCAACTTCCCCTCCACTAGGGGATAATCTGTAGGCCTGAGGTAAGTGTACTGGTAGAAGCTGCAGGAGAGCCAGTAGGAGGACTAGACTAGACGTCATGGAGTAGAGATGGAGCAGCTAACGATGACCCAGTAGCAACTCCACACCAGGCACTGTGCTAAGCACTTTATATGAAGCAACTTATTTAATCGTCTCAAAACACTAATAAGGTGGGTACTATTATTATTCCATTTTGTCAATGAAGGAACTAGGGTAGAGAGAGCTTGAGTAATTTGTTCAAAGTCACATAGCTAGTAAGGCACCAAGCCAGGATGAGAATCCAAGCAAAGCTGGCACCCCTAAACTTTCTTCAAAAGGAAAGAAATAAGCACTTCAAAGGGAAGAGCAGCCTCAACCTTCAGGAGAAAGCCAATAAGCAAGTCAGGTACTGCCAAGTCAAAAATGCAAAACTAAACAGCAGTCCCAAATCACAGGCCAGATACCACGGGCATTCCTACAAATGCAGTAAAGAACATCCATTTCTGCAGGAACTATGGCCAATTAAAAGAGTTCCCTTAGGAAAAGCAGATTTTGTGCTCCCAACACTCCCACGGAGTCCAGTAATGGCTTCCTCTTGGCTCAGGAACCTCATATACTTCTCAAGGCAGTGAATTTTAAGCAAGCTCTGGCAAGAGTTCTCTATCACTCCTTCCTCCCTGTTTCTTCTCTTGGAGAGGGGAAGGAGGCATGGTCTCATTTTAGCAGCTGTGACTCAGCTGTCTACTCTACATGCCAGCACTAGGAATTTGGACATCTCTTCAGAGATGCCATTTAAGTGAGAAATTGTTGGGAGAGCAAAGATAACAAGCCTCTTTCAGTTAGCATTTCTTTTGTGTAATAAATATTTTTAACCCAGTTTATTTCAGCATCTACAACCCATATATTTGCTCAGTGGCAGAGGGCATTTAATTTACTAGAATCGCCTCTTTGAGGATGGTGACTGTATTTAAGGCCGCCTACGTAACGCTAAAGCAGGACAAGGCGGGAATTTCTAACCTGACTCCTGGCAGAGTTCAAAGCACTCTCATAAAAAAAGAGAAACTAAATATCGAGTCAGTGTCTATCTGCATCCAATGACTTAGACTAGCACACGAAAGAACATTCGCTTGTCCCTTTCCTTAATGAAGTGCAGTTAAGGTAAGGTTTTCTAGGAAATGCAGGGCTCCGCTTCTTCTAAATATTCATTTATTTAAAAAGAAGGAATTTGAAATGTGAGGCATTGCAAAAGATCCTCAAGCCCATCAAGTGCCCCTCTCCACCCAGCGCAGGAATGTCCTCTGGAGTCTCAGCACAGATGGCCTCTGTGCATCTGCTTGGCTATTTCTACATCATTCATCTTAAGAAAGGGCAGGACCTCCGTGATAGCAATGGTATTCTTCCATGATGTCTTTGAAATTGCTTGACTGTTCAGATGGAATGGGATGGTACCTTTGAGAAATTAGATCTTCTCAAAGACCACAGTCATACAACCATTAGACTTCAGAACAGGAAAGGTCTTCAAGGCTTATGTAAGCACAGGTCACTTTTTGTTTTACTTGAGCCCAGAATCTAGATTTAGTTAAGGAAGAAGTTTCCAGGTGTGTGTATGTGAGGGCCACCTAAACTGACGTTTCATGAAGGTTAGCTTCCTATAATTAGGCGATTTTTCTAAACAAAGCTTCGTTTCTTTTGACATTTTCTTCTTCAGACTGATGTTTTCTTTTTAAATTTTCTCTTTTCCTTATTATTTAATTGGACTTAACAACCCTGATCAAAAAAGAAGAATCAAAGTTAAGAGGTCACTTTTTAAAAAGCAGAGGATTCTGAAACCACAGGAGTCACAACTGGGGGATAGAAAGTGGCTCTACTCAGCCTATAAGAGGGACTGAGCAGAGTAACAAATGTGTGATACTTTCCAAACTCTAAGGCCCAAGCCTATTCATACTAAATACGTTTGTAATATTAAATAAAATAAATTCTTACAGAAAAAGGTCACCTTTTCTAAAACTCCTCATATAAAAGTATCAGAACTAGAAGGGACATCAAGATTTTAACACACTCAGCTCCCAATCTGCAGGTAGGGATGGTATCAAGGCCTCCTTTTCCGCAGGGGAGGGGACTCCCTAAGGTTAACTGACTTTCCCAGCTTCACAATAAATCATGAGAGGGATGCCCTCCAGGATTCTCTCTCCTCCAGCAGCAAGTCTTCCTCCCTTGCATACTACTTTGCAATGTTTTTTGTTCAGCTCGCTTCTATTAGCCAATTTAATTTTTAAAAAATATTTTTTGCAGTGTACACAAATGAAATTTCCTCAGAGTGGATTTTTTTTAAATTATAGCAGCTGTTGTATGTAATTCACCAATTTTTTTTTTAAATGAATCAAGTAGGTGAAAAGTTGGATTGCTTTGCCACTACTTATTTTTAAAACCTCATCTTCTGGAGGAGATTAGTTCTTTTATTGCATTGTCCAGCTGATCTAATGTAATAAAGCTATTTCAATGCTTAAATAAATGTGGTAGAGAATATGAGAAACCAAGCTCTTCAGGAAAAGATCTTTTGAAAAAATAAGGTAACAGGTGTTTGTTGAAATCACACATTAACTATCAGATATTGTAGGTGGTACTTTCATTCACGTATGTGTGTGAGTGTTTCATTTAATATATACAAACAAGGTCAGTGAAAATGTTCTCACTTTATAGTACAGAAAACAGAATTACAGAATAATTTCCTGATTTGGCCAAGGCCACCTAAGTAATAACTGGTAGTTTTAAATCTGTTTCTGTCTGATTCCAAAGCTCATGTACTTTTCAATCCACCTGAAAAACAAAAGTAATTTGAGTCCTGATGACATAAAGCAGAATAAGAAAGTGGCAGTGACTATTCAAAAGCACATAGCAAGATTAGGCAAGCGTTACTAAATCAGATAATCTTAGTTTGTCTTTGATAAAATTCCCATAATTTCGACTCCCTTGCTCTCATAGATTCAAGGATCAGCCTAACCTGACAGAAAACACAAACAGAATTTTTATCTGCACACCACCTCCCAAACCTCCTCCCCATAAAACTCAGATTTCTCCAGTGCCACGGGTTCTGTGTAACAATTAACAGGAAAAGAGATTTTTTCCCTAAAAATTCTGGTTTTCATTTTAAAGAAGAAACTGGCTGAGGCAACATATAAAAACCCAACTTTTGCTTAATGTTCAAGGCCACAAGACAATTGCCACAAGTAAGGAAAGCTTTTCCTTTTAATGAATCTACAAATTGACTTTATTAAAATAAAAGACACATGAAAGGGCCATATTCATATTTCAGTAGTGAAAAATTAGTGCCACTTGAAACCTACAGCGAGGGACAAAAAGCATTATTCTCACAAATCACGCCACCAACCACTCTGGCAGAGATGATTTTGGTTGATATTTCCATTTGTCAAGTCCCCTTCTCTTCCGATAGGGCATGGTCCAGCGAAGGAGCAGCACCAAGACCAAGAGTCAGAAGATGAAGTCGTAACATGAAAAACGAACCCTAATCCAACAATGTTACAATTACAATAACCTTAAATCCCCATCTATAAAAGAGCCATGATGCTTATTCTCCTAGTCACAGTATCCCATATGAATTCAGAAAGGTGCATGACACACAGGAAAGTTTTAATAAAGAGTTGTTGCAATTCATTCAAATTATAAGATGAAAAACTTCGTTCTTCTATGTATGATAAAAACTTGATTGTGTTAAATTTGTGATGTTTGGAAATTAATGTTTGGGGCTATTAACATCTTTGTAGTTGACATCAGAGTTCGTTGAATCTAGTAATGGAAAAAAGACAATTCAATTCAAGAAACATTTATTGAAGTACCCGGTACTGCACTAGATACTGGGAATACAAAGACAAAAAAGACCCACGGCTTCTACAAAAGGCTCAAGAGAAATACAAGGAAATAATTTCAATGAGAAATATCCATTAAGAGTAACCCATGGGGAAAGTGGGTTTTTAGTAAAGCACTCTACTTGGGAAGTGGTCAATAAAGGTGTCACAGAAAATGTGGCCTATGAGTTGGGTTCTGCAGGATGAATGAAGATCACCAGTCAAAGAGAACAGCAAGTACTAAAGTAAGGATGACTAAGGTAGCATTAACTTTCTTTTCCTGCAATAGAAACTTTAAGAGGGGAATGCTGAGAGAAGAGCTGGCCCGGTGAAAGTTCCTCGGTACCATCTGGCTTTGTAAACCATGCAGTGCATCCTGGACACATCTGATAGGTCATGGATACCAGTGAGATTTGTGTTTCGGAAGAACCACGGTAAGCAACAGCGTAAAGGATGAATATTGCAGAGGACCCTGCAGAGGGGAGAAACAGAAAGGATTTGAGGAGGTGATTGCAATAGACTGGGTGACAGTTGAAGGAGGTCTGAACTAAGAGTGAGGGCTGCAGAGGGAGGAGATCAATTCAGAAAATATGTAGGTTTAAAACCAGATCTACAGTCAATACAGAGGCATACAGACTTTTTCACTTGCACAGGGCCTTTGGGGAAAATAATATAAAACTATAAATTTGTATACTTAATTTTTTTTAATTAAAAACATAGTTTTCATAGTCAATGTTGACTTTGCTTTCCTACAGAATTAAAATGACATGAAGATGAGTGTGCACAAGAAAACATGTGTTATGTGTATGTGCATGTATACACATGCAAACAGAGAAGACTGAAAGGAGAGACCAAAAACTTTTAGCAGTATTTCTTTCAGACTAGTGGGATCACGAGCTTTTCCATATTTTCCAAATTCCTTACTGTGAATCTTTTTATCTTAAAAAACAGATGTTGCATATTTATTCTTTCCCAACTAGGAGGGAGACAAACTTCTAAGAAGTCAAATAAGAATGTTCACGTCATTCAGTAGATATTTACTAAGTAAAGACAAATCATACTAAATGTAATTATTTCTATAAATCCTAAGAGGCAGAGAATTATTATCCAAAATTCATAGCTTTCCCTTCTTAATTTTGTAGAATATTGTAACTTGCAATGGAAAAATCATTCCATTTTTTCTTGGGCTAATGTTTATATTCCTAGGCACAAACTAGTTAGTATTAACAAGTGGTCCAGAATTAAATATACATGGTATGGGGGGGAGAGAAGGTAGGGGTCAGGGGTAGAGAAACTAAGACTTAAAATGCAAGGAACAAGATGAGCCACACTGAAGGCAATACATAGGAAGACAACAGAGAGTTAACTATAATCCCAAAATTGTTCTACAGAATAATGCAATTCTCTCTGCAATCTTACCTAAGCATAGGCCGTTAAATATCAAACATAAGTTTATATACTATTTATACATAGGAAAATATAGTGAATAATGCAAATTCAAGAAACAAAAATGGTATACTGGAAAGCATGGGAGTCATTTAATAATGCTAACAGGCACAGCCCACTTTAATACAATAAAACTAATTTGTTGGCATATCATTAGAGGTTCTTTCTGGATCTATCACTATGATCTCTTGCTTCACTAACAAACAAACACTTTATAATTAGGCAATAAAGCTGAGACTTCCATCCTGATTTGCTTTAACAAGAAAATGTCTTTGATCATGGCAGTATTCTTGTCACTCAGTCCCTCCTTCCTCAATTCCATTTCTAATCATCTTGCCATGAATTCAAAGTTCACCTTTCCCTCCCTGAGGAACAAAAATCATTCCACAAGTCAATCTATTTACGTGATGTGAGAAAAAGGAGAAGGGTCACATGGTCCTTTTCATCTCTAATTCCCAGAGATGTTACCAGCAACTTGTTCGTGTGCATTTCCTTTCCCACTCTCACGTCTGGGATAATGGACCACGTTATTTTCCACCCATTTCCAGAGAGATGGAAGGGAAAACAAAAATGCCTCAGGTACAAGTGGTTTTTTCTTTGTTTTTTAATTAAGGCTTTAAGAAAAACTGGCAAAGATGGGTGCTAACAATCTGGAAGACTGAGTAGTGGTCAAAAATGCCTATTAATCAGTACTAGATTTTATGAATTCTATTAATTATAAAGTTATAACCATTTTCTTAACATAATCATAGCTCCTTTAAACTCCGGCTCCTCAAGATTCCAAACGCTCCAAATAATTTTTTTCCTTTAGGCAAGGTGTGTTTGGACCAGAAATCACTGTCCTCATTAGTATTCTGCTCTAAATATCCCAAACCACACACAGAAGCACATGTCTGCTGCACCCATATCCTGCGAGGCTGTCCCTAAGAATCAGCCTGAGCCCCCTCCCCAGCAGAAGAATGCTGTGGAGGGAAAGTAGAAAGCGTGGAACAGATGTACAAACCACAGCTCTCCCACATTTGCAATGTTACTCAGGGTGACTCTGTCTTTTTATCAAACCACCGTCATGCCTGCACCCTACTCTTTTCTTCAGCCCAATTCTGATGACTTTCCATGCTCAAAACAAGGGCACTCTCATCCACAGGACTCCACAGCACAGTTTAGCAATCACAAAAAGGCTTTGCCCCCCTTCTCTTCAGGAATCCTTATCAGGACTTTATGGGAAAGTGTCCAAATGTCTACAAATAACTAGCAATCAATAATAAGGTATAAATGGTATCAGAAGTGTTATTTTGTTCTCACTACATGAAGCTCAGAGAGTTATAAGAAAATCATTTGGGGGCAGGAGGTTATGACTTGGAAGTAAGACTCAATCTCTTCAATGTGTGTTACACATCAAAGAAGGAAGAAAGCCAAGGCTAAAGGGAATAGGTGTGGGCTTCAGCTGCCACCTCCAAATTATGGAAAGAGAAAAGGCAGAGAATAGAAAATTGATAGGAGCTCAACACAGACCCTGCTGAAGACTTACATTTTCCTTGAGCCGCTGCCCTGGGACGCCTCAGCGCCAGTGCTGGGGAGCCAGGGCAAGACCGAATCTTGACATGGAGAGGTTCACAACAAAAAGCTATCGAGTAAGTCCAATCGTGAGAAGAGTCTTCCGTTCCTCCAAAAATGAAGGGAGCACGGGGTCACCAAAACTGTGCTCCTGACCTTGCCAAGATCAAACCATTCCTCTTGTGGAAATGCAGGATGTTGGTTTGGTTAGGTATAAGCTCTTTCATCACAGCTGCTAAGCACGGGAGCCCCGTTAGTGCATATCAAAAGAATAATCCTAGTTCACGTGTATGAACTATGTGCTCTGGGTTTTATGCCATTGCTTTTCTAAACTTGGTTCCTGTGGGCTCAGTCTTCCTTGAGCATTACTTAAAACAAGGCTGCCTGTTCAACTCCCTAAAAAAGGAAAGGAAACACAGTCACTGGCTTTAAAGTCTACAGAGAAAAGCAGTCATCTCCGATGACTAAATCAAAGCCAAAGAAAAACATATAAATTGTTTATCTCAATGAGGTTGAAATTCTGGGAATGGCGTGGTTTTTTTTTTCTACATATAGTGAAAGTAGCAGTTGCAACAGACAGAAGGCACTAAAACTGAATTAGTTGCACAATTCTGCCTGAAAGCCTTGCTGGTAAAAGCTAAAATTTACATTTTCCTTCCTTTACCTGTGAATTAACAGTTTGTTTTCAATCAATGAATGTTTAATTATCACCTATTAAATCCAAAAGCCTACGCTAGAAATGTGGGACCTACTTCCAATAAAAAATTAGACCTTGTCATTACAGTGCTGTGGAGAAGCCTGGGCTTGTAGACAAATCATCAACAGCACAGACCAACCAACCTGTGGTGATTACTTCGCAACGCAAAGCCAAGTTATGTAAGCACTGCGCATTTTACACTTACCATCTACGGTCAGGAAGTGATTTATGGAAATGGCAGCACTAAAACGAAGCTTTCAAAGATTGCCAACTAAAGCTCTGTGGGAACAAGCACAGGGCAGAGAGCCACACGTGTATCTAGGGAACAGCGCGTCCAATTGCTTGGATTTGGGCTGGAAAAATGACTATAAATAAGGATAGAAACTAGATAGTTGCTCCTAGTATAATCATCTTCAACTCTAGGCAAACTGATAAAATCCAATTTTGGTGTCTGGAAAAAGACTTTAGGGCCATGGCCAGTTCATCTGCACCCAGGTGAGATACCCCCACCTGCCCGCCTCTCGCAAACGTCAATATCGCTTTTCCTACATCTGGTTCTAGTTGCTGTACATGACACAATCATTTATTTTCAAGTTCTTTACAACAATATTCATCAAATCTGACAGGTGTACCTTCCCTCGTGTCATTTTTAAACAATGAAAATTTAGTGTATTTTTGATACATTAACTAGTAACGTAAAACAATAATATATTTTTCTTAAAAATGATAAATCAGTGAAGTTTTGGGAGGAAAATGATAACAAACCGGCCACAGATACTGAAATCAGAAAACCTTAATTTTTCAGCTTCTGAGTTTTGAAAGGTGAGAGCAAAAGGGGCTGTGGAAACAGAAGAGAGGGAGTGGTTGTCAGCAGCAGCCCTGCAAGCATTTAGCAAAAAGCAATGGTGCTTATGGTGGAAAACACTGATGAGTCTATTATCCCAAGAGTGGGAAAACAAGTGGGGAAAAAGGAAAGGTGTTTATCAGTTGCTTGTTTTCTTCTTTTTTTAATCTAAAAGAAACACTCTTCTAACCAAGATTTAAAACTTGTTGAATAATAAGAGCAGGAATTTTAACAAAGCATTCAAGGCTATTCACAATTATTCACCCGGCAAGGGCTGCAATGCATCTCAGGAAGGAAAGATTCAGTAACTGAACAAGGAGAGCCTTTCCACCAACTGCTCCTCAATCCCCTCCACACACTATATGCCCAAAAAGTACCGCTCAGCACTAGGATTGGAACTGTTCTTTCTATTATTATTATTTTAAGCAGCAGTCACAAAGAGCAGCACTCAAATGCTGCAAGTTAGAGGCTGACTGTCGTAAGAAAATTATCATCAAACGTTTCTTCAAGCTCTGGAATAAAAAGGAGAAGCGAAAACTCTGTTGCTAAAATCTTTCTGGTAATAAAAGGGTCTGAGGTGGGCTACCTTTTTGGCAGGACTGTAAGAACACCTTACTCTCAGAGACTAACAATTCTCAATTCACGAGGTAGGCCCATTCAAACAGGAAAACACACATTGCCAAGCAACATACAGCTCACCCACCCCAGAGCCCAGGCTGGCAGGAGAGCTGCTCTGTGTGGTTGCTTAGTTTCCCTCTACCACAACCCCTTTTGTGCTTTGCATATTTTGAGAAAAGGTTGTATCCATAAAAGGTTACGTCTAATTTTTCATGATGCATTATTTTCCCCTTGCACACATTTATGCACATTTATTAAAATCCACTATTTTAAGTATGAATTTAATGCTGTGTGTGTTCTTGTGTAGTGTATGTGTTAAATGATTTTGATATCATATAATCATTCTAAAAGTAAAAATCCCCTTCCGCTACCTCCCCCCTACATATATAACTGTTTCTCTGTGAAAGACCTGAATCACCACCAAAATTTCTTGAATACTGGTTTTAAAAAACAAACATGTGCCAGCCACTACAATAATTCATCCAGAAACAATTTGCTGATAATCTATTCAGAAAACTGCATATCCATTGACACGTGGAATTTTTGCCCAGTGCCTCATCTGCCTGGTTCTACAGCACCCTCACCCCACATCAACATGGTTATTCTGGAAGCTGCCACCCTAGTTCCACAGACCCCACCCCCTTAGCTTGGCTTAGCCGGGGTGGGGGTGGGGGGGCGCCAGTTCCAGTTGCTCCAGAGGCCAGGCTGCATACCTGAGCTCCCCGGGGTTTGCTGTTTCTTGTTCAGTTCATCTATGGACTTCATAAGATTCCCAAGCATCTTTCTAAGATATTCCTTTTTCCTCTCCAAACAGGCAAATCTTTGTCGACTATCAAAAGATTCTTAACTAACATATTTTTTGGCCTATTCCCTATAGCATGGGAGACTGCTTTTTCCCAAAGAACTTAAAATAGTTTATAATGTATCACAGATGTTAGTTGTTTTTGTTTTGTTTTGTTTTTTTAAGTAAGCAACTAAGCATTTCTACTATTTGAAAATATAAAAAACAGAGGTTAAGAGGTTTAAGTCACTAGCACAATAACCTGGGTGGTCAATGGTAATACATACCACGCTAAACCTAAAATTTTCAAAATTACTCCTACTTACTCCCTAATCCATGTGGTTCAAACTCAAGACTAGACTACAGTCATCTTAAAAATGATTCTACTCCCTCTGGAGTAAACTTGGGTTTGTTCTTTTCTGAACACCTAGAACCAAATTAATATGTCAGGCTGCAAAACCTTGGAAAACCCAACTTCTTGGATTTAAAAACCCTTATTTGTGATATTTTGTCCTCATGTACTTTCTGCAGGATCTGACCACAAGTTAGAAGTATCAGTTGTAATTAACAATAAATAAAAACTAATTTCAGACTCTTCTCATGACCAGGAAGCATTACCAGCCGAAAATATAAAGGAAAAAGAGAAAAGCTTAAGTTTTAATAAAGTAAGTAAACTCTATCAAACTATTATTGATAGATTTCTGGGACTTAGTTTTAACAGTTTTGTTTTGTTGTGTTGTGTTTTTTTAACAGTTTTGTTTTGCATCAAGGTGGTGGAGGGGAAAGGAAAGAAAAAACATGATTCAGTCCTATTTATACAGGTATATACAGAGCCAAACAATATATTTCAGAGTAATGCAAAGATTATATATTGAAAAATATTAACACCTTTTCATAATAATTTGTTGGATCAAAATTTCTGTGTGGCTTTTTTTTTTCTCCATTTAATAAATATTTCTTGAGCGCTTTAGACCCTAAGAATTGAATGCTAAAAAATTAACTTTAGTAGTGAAAGAAAGTACAACACATATTTCAAGTTACTTGAATCTTTAAGAAGAAAAACAAAACTTATAGATTAAATGACAGAACTGTAGCAAGAAAGTTGTTGTGGTGCAAACTTTTGTTACTTTTATGGCTAGATAGCGAAGATCTTCTGCAGAGAAAGAATGGCAGCCACTGGAAAATCACTTTAATACAGGAAGTTTGGGTGCTTTCCTTGTAAAGTTAATATCTGGAAGATGGAGGCTTCCGCCCATTTGACTTAAAGAACACTATTCTCAGGTGGATAAACTAGGACTAGTAAGTAAGTACACATATGGATGTTTGGAAGAATCCCCTCCCTAAAGCCTGTGGAGGGTAGCATGACTTCTGCTACCCTCCTCAGTCACAGTCCCTGAACCAAATCAGCATTTCTTTTGGCCCAAATGACTGGAAGATGCTTCTTTAGGGTCACCTCTCTTCCAGAAAAGGAGTAGAGCAGCATCATACTGCTGAGAAACTGCTAAGTTCAAAGTTACTCTGAGGCATCTTGTTCCTTTAGCTCAAAAACAACCTTGACAACAACAGTATTTCCACAAATCTAAGGCTCTATTACTTTATATGCCATTAAGAATGAAAGGTACTGCCAATGAAACAATGACTAAATGATTCTGAGATACTTCCTGATATCAAAGATGTTAAAATGTGAGGAAAAAATGTGTGTTTTAGAATCAAAACACCATAGTCTTTCCCATATCAACCATACCCAACTGACATCAAAGGAGTGCTGACTCTCTTCCTGTAAGTTCCTTTTCTTTCAAACCTTTCCTCCCATTACTACCACCTCAAGCCTAGTCTGTTTAAAAAGGCTTACTCATGGACACCCCTCCACCAATCTCTTCCAGTCTCCCACCCGTCCCATCTCACACTCAGTCTCCAGATTAACCTTCCGAAAGAGCACACAGGTCATGCCTCCCGCCCCCATCAGAAAGCTTCCATGTACATGTGCACAGACACTTCACTCTGCGGCTGAAGCCTCCCACCATCTTGCCTCAACCTATCTTTATGGATCATTTCCCAATAAGTTTCTGTAAGAAATAGTTTCATAGCATTCTTATGTATACTGCTCAAAAAGGGGGATTCATGATTAAATAAACTGGTATAAATAGCAATAAACACATTTTTTACTAGAAGACTCCTCAGAACCTTTAATAGCTAATGCTTGGAAATCTCCAAGAGGTGGTTAGAATCGAATGTTTCCCAAACTAATTTCGCCATAGGAACCACTTTGTGCATATTAGCTCTTGGGACTATTATTCTGCATGATACACTGGGAGAAATAAACCGTGACTGACTGCTTCTCATAACTATTCCTCTGATACCTCCCTCTAGTCTGTGCACCTTTCTTGTGTCTCTGTCTAGGATGCATTTCCCCTGACAACCTCCAATGTGTATCGCTATTTATCAATTCTACTTTAGGCCCAGTTCAAATACCAGTTCATTTTAAAAGCTCTCCTTGGGGCCCTTAGCTGGAGTTAATGTCTCCCACAGAACAATGAGTCTTCTTTTCTTTCTACAACCTTCTACTTCTATTAAAACTATTTTTCCAGTGTTTTATTCAATAGCTATAATCCCTTTGAAAGCAGCAGCTGGCCCTTATTCATCTTTTTATTCTTCTCATCACCCAACAGTGGGTTTTAATTATTTCTTAAGTGAACATTTCAAAGGTAGCCTAATCTTTATACTGTCTTCTAACTCCCTATGACCCCTACCACACACCACACTCTTTAAAATGCTCTGTGATTCGAGAAAAATGAATACAAAGAGGCAGTATTTCCCATACTCACCAACAGCTTTAAATTCCTACAGGAAGAAAATTTAACATTTTCAAAAGAAAAGGTTGTGGTTTCTAAAAAGTTTTACCGAACATGTTGTCACTTCATCTTGTCATTTGAAATAAAAAGACACATAGCTCATGTTTTGGAGGAGGAGGTGAAAACAAGTGTTTGTTCTTGAATAAGTTTCCCTTATAAAGTCAATTTCTCTTAATTTACCTAAAATTAAATATACAGTGTTTCTAAAACATGTAGAAACTGTCAAGGAAGCCTTTTTCTTTTTTGTTTATAAACAGATACACTCTTGAGATTTCAGAGACTTGACTTTTTGGGTACGCATCGCTTTCACCCTTCCCCTATGGGAATCCTCCCCCTTACCAACAGGGCAGCTGGTGAAGGCACAGGTTCCCCTTTCAAAACATAAAACGCCAAAAGGTCCTTCCCCATCACATGTCCTCACGTGCATTAATACTGAACAGGCACATGTCAGGGGTGCAGAGCTAGCACTGATTGTCTTAATAACAGCAATAGTAGCTAAACCTCAGAGCCACTTCCTATGTGCCAGGAAGTGCTTAAGTGCTTCACAAGCATTTACACATTTAACCCTCAGGACACCTCCGGGAGGAAAGCACTATGATTGTCTCCCCAGAAAGAGAAAACCTAGGGAGGTGTTACATAATTTACCCAAGTTCCCACAAGCAGTAATGAGAGTTTCAGGATTTTAACCCAAGCAGTCTGGTTCCAGAACCCAAACCCTTAGTCACCAGCCTGCCCTCTATTAAGGCATAAAAGAAATGCTCTGCATTACCCTCAAGGTTGGAAAGCCACTCCTCTCATCAAGACCACTTTTCTTGCCATTACTGACAATCAGAAGACATGTTGAAATATTGGCACGCCAAAATGCCTGGGCTCCTTGGTAGACAAGGGCAGTATGTTCTCGAGCAAACAGACCCAGTGTAAAACAAGGACATGATTTTCAAAACTTCTGTGACTTAAGTAATACTTATAGATTAATTAAATGGATTTTTAAAATAATACACTTTATCTTTAGAGGAGTTTTAGTTCACAGAAAAACTGCACAAGAAGTACAGAGTTCCCATCTACCCACCCCCAAACACATATAGTTTCTACTACTATTAACATCTTGCTTTACTGGGGTACATTTGTTACAACCCTTGACGCAGTATTGGCTGGCACATTCTTAGTAACTAAAGTCCATCCTTGATATTAGGGCTACCCTTTATATACATATATATATTATTTCTCACAGTTCCCCTGACAAATGAACATTATTCAAGAACATACTGTACACGCAGATAAGACAGAACATACAAAATGTTTTAAATGATGCACAACAAAATCCAGCAGTATAAAAGAATGCATGTGAACTCTTGCTCTCTGTGCAGACTAAATTTAATTGCTTGTTTATATAGTAATAAAAATACATCTTTAATGGGTCTTGCACAGACTACAAAAGGGGGAAACTATTACCATATATGATTTTTATATTAGGCAGTTTTCTTTGATGAGTTGCACTGATAACTCCTAATACAGAGGCAGAAGGCTGTGTATTTTAAAGGAAGCAATGTCATGAATTAGAGATGTCACACAGTTACTACCACTGGCACTTTTCACCATAGCTTGTGTACATCACAGGATCATCTTATATAACATTACATTTAAAAAATATATCTAAGTGATACTTTTATAACATTCACACACCATGAGCTGGTTAAGGAAGCAATGGCACGGTTGCCTTCTGCAGTGCTTTGCTGTTGGTAGTAAGGATAGTTCATTGTGGTTAAAAGGAATTAGACATCAATATGGTTAAGCAGTTCCGATTTACTAAAGGTCATCAATGGCCACAACTGGGACAGTGAATTCTTTTAAAGTGTATACCCTAGAAGCAAACACCATCATTGGTTAAAACTTTGTCTAAAGAAGTCAGTTTCTGTGCTGAAAACTATTTTCACAACAAAACTGAAAGCTATAAAACTGTTTTTAAATAAGTACTTTGTCTTCTCATTTATCATGTTTATGACCTAGTTCTCTGAACCCTTTGGAATTTACTCTCTTTCTAATGTGTGCTCCATCTCACCCACTTAAGATCACAACCTAAAAAGGCATTAAGATGGTGGTGAAACATTCACCAGGGAAACCCTCTGCTCACCATGAATGCTCACCCACTCAACAGTGACCTAGAGCCACAACAGTGCAGAGCTGTATTTGACGAGAACACTCAGAAAGCTGGCATCCTGTGAGTGTCATTTCAGGGAAAGCAGAGAATCTTTCCAAACTGTGCACATAACTAACAATGATACCACTGCTATATGTTGAAGAGGACTAGTAAGTGACGGTCTCTTCCATGCCATCTGTTTACTGGAAAGCAGTTTGGGTCAAGGTAATTACAACTAGTCTCTGTCTAAGAATGTTTCTGACCTAGAAATGGGTTCTAAATGGTGATCTCCTTGTAAATATCTGTTTCATGTAGGCAGTCTGAACAAGAATCACAGAAATCCAAAGACATATCTGGAGGACAATCCTGGCTGTTCCATCAAACGCCCTGGATGGGTTCAATGCCACGGTTATCACACTTGAAGCCCACATGTTACACAAAGCCACTTTCAGCTTGCATCTGCTGAAGTTTCTGCTTCTTGAACTTTTTAAAGTGTAATAGTTCTTTATATTTAGGTAAATTCCTATATGTAACAGGAATACTTTCTTCATCTGATGCCTCCTCGATAGCCGTATTCACGTAGCTATGAAAACAGGTTTGGTCATCATCTTCATCCACATACACTGCAGGCCCATGGGATGTCATGAAAGTGGAAGTTTTAAAGAGATGCTTATTATGGGGATGCTGTCGTCTGCTTGTTGAAGACTTTTGGAGTACATATATAAACTGGTGTTCTACCTGGGACTGAAACGCCAGCTTTCATCAGCGCTATGACATACTTCTACATCGGCCAGCAACAGGTTTTGCTGTCCTATTGCCTAGTTCATCTGCTATCTTCTGCCAGTATTGAGATTCTACTTCTTCACGAGGCTATTTCAGGAGTAGCTGTTTAAGCTTTTTCTGTTCTTCTGCAGTTTACAACTGGTTTAACATTTCAGGTTTGGTATCATCACACAGGCATCCTCTTATCATCTGAGGACAACTTTTTGGGCCTTCTGGACCATCACTCAAAGACACCATAGAGTAAGAAAGGGATTCTCCAACCTTCTTAGGATCTAAAGGGCCTTTTGGTCTAGCAAGTAAACCTACTTTATCAAAAACTAATTTAACTCTCTTAGTATGTCTTTTATAGTTCTTAAATTCTCTTTGAAAGTTCCCAAGGCTATTGGTATATTGGTCTCATGCAATCTCAGGCAACTGAACAACTCTCTGTGGATATAGAAGCCCTACAGCAGTCTTCTTCTGAAGTTTTTCCACAAATCCAATGGGAATTTTTAGTGCTTCTCTCTGGTGTCTGCCTAAACTTTCATGGTCTTGACCTGCTTGAGAACACTGAGCCTCGAGTACAGCAATCATCTGTAACAGCCTCTGATAATATTTGTTGTGCTTCAGTGCCACAGGATCTGAACGAAAGTAATAAAACATCAGGATCATCATCTTCCTCTTCTACAATATGCTGACTGCACTCTCTTTGGCACATGGCAAACATCCAATAGTGAGTCTTGCCTCTGAGGGTACCTTACTTAGTCTTTCACTTGCATAATTTTCAGAGTTACAACATTTCCCTTTTTCATTCTGGGAAATTTCATCTGGATTTGTATGCGATTCACTTATATTATCACTAATATTTGCATTTGTTTCACTGAGACTAAGATTATTCTCCTCAAATTGTAAATTTTCTCTGCAAGGAGAACTGTTTTCAGTGGGACTATCTCTGGTCAAGGCTGCCCTTCATGGTAAAGTTCTCAGGGTATAATGATGTTCGTGAGGTTATTCTAAAGACATCATTTGAGATGAAACACAGTCTAGAACAGAAGGTTCTGGTTCTCCAGGAACTGGCATAGTCTCAAGATTTGTATCCAGGGCGTTGTTGTTGTTTTCATTACATCACTCTTTTGAGGCACTGCTATCTCCCACATCTACTTCCTTCTCAGAATCCCTTAAAGATGACTGAATTTCAGAAAAGGGCCCTGTAGCTGGCTCAGCAGTCAGCTGATTAACATGTTCCGCAGGCAGGCAGTTACTATTTTGTGGTCCTCCAATTTGACCTGCACTTCTAAATTTGTGCAAGGCACGTTATGGTCTATATAACTGCTTTCCTTCCTACATCAAGGAACATTGAAGCTTGGGTATCCGAATCCCCATTTTCAGCTACTGATTTTTCCTGCAATACATAGGAGCCAGTGCTATTTTGTTTCATGTTCCCTTTAGGGAACCGCTGAATCACTGTCATCAACACCACTGCCAGCCAAATAGCCAGCGATTTCTTCAGCTGCAGAGTTAAGTGGCCCTTCCTCACTGACATTCACCTTTTTAATTTCCCCTTTCTCACCATCATCCAGTATAAGACATCGCCAAGCTCGTTTAGTCCCTTGAAAACCTGTATCATTGTCCACTACTGTGCTCCTCTGCTCTACCGACTCCTTGTCTGATTTATAGGTGGATCTTCTAAACTGTTCAGTGCTTCAGATCTTAGACAACAGTAATTCCTTTTAAAACTGGTGAAACAGGTTCTGTTATGCTTCTCCCACTATTTTCTACAGCCTGCCTTTCTGTGTTATACTTTTCCAAAGACGAAAGTCCTCTTTACCTAAGGCTTACCCATGATTCCCGAGTACTTTGTTGTTTTGTCAGTGGTTCTTCCATTACTATTTCCTTTCTGAATTTGCACAGGTTCTAGTCTCTTCTTTGGTGATCTTGATTATACTTGAGAATGAAAAGAGATTTCTTCAAGATGAGCAATGCTATGATTCCTTAAAGGCCTACAACAAAAAGATTCATCCAAGCCGTTTAACCCCACTGTTGATCTTGTAACACGAGTAGATCGGGAAGCAGCCATACTACGGCAAGTCCCTACAATACGGTCATCATGATCCATTCATTTGAAAACTTGTACAACCAAAGATCTGTTGTTGTGGAAACATTATTTCTTCTTCTTATATCCTGAAGAGTTGGAGCTATCTTCTAGAATAGAGCTTAAGCTTCAGGATTTCAGACTCTCAGCTGCAGCCATGGAGAATACTAGAATTTCTAAATTTCTTTCATTTTTACAGATGTCTTGCCTAGTATTTGATTCCCAAGTGTGATGGTTAGGCTAATGTGTCAACTCAGCCAGGTAACTGTGTCCAGGTGTTTGGTCCAGCAAGCACTGGGCTAATTGTAATTCAAGACCATTTATGGACTTCGATCACCAGTGAGTTTACTGCACGGATGGCTGATTACATCTGCATCAATCAGGGAGATTGCATCAGCAATGGGTGATGCTTTTATCCAATCAGTTGAATGCCTTAAAAGGGGAAGTGATTTCAACATTCAGAGAGAATTTCCCAGGTCATTTTTGGACAGCCAACGTCTCCCAGGAACTCATCAAGGACCTTTCATCAGACTTTCATCGGAGCCCCTAGCCTGCAGCCTGCCTGCGGAACCTGGACTTATGCATCCCCATGGTCACGTGACAGACACTTATAAAATCTCATATTATTGAAAGATATCTCCTGTTGATTCTGTTTCCCGAGAGAACCCTGACTAATACAGTAGATCTCAAGCAGACTTACATACAAGCTGTTGGCCTTATGATGTAGATGTGGAGGGATCCAATAGATGAGAACAAAATTTGCCTCAAAATGAAACAAAGAATTTTAAAATATAGAGGGGAATTGCTTTTAATCAAAAGCTTTGAGATTTTGCATTTATCTGTCATCACTGTAAATGTCTATGTTACATTGAGACTTCAGGTATTAATTATTTATACAGCTGTACTAGCACAACTTGATACTAACAAAACTCAAGACCCAGGAGGCTTCATGGATGATTTCTGCCGAACATTTAGGGAAGAAATAATACCCAAACTTTTCCAGGAAATGAAGAAGAGGGACTACTTCCCAACCCATTGTGAGACCAACTTGACTCAAGATACCTAAGGCACACAAGCAAACCTGAAGGGAGAAATAGACTATAGTAATAGCTGGAGAGTTCAATACACCACTCTCAGCACTGGACTGAACATCTGTTGCATGGGGATGGATGCCATGGGCCACTCAAAGAGGTGCTGCCGCTGTGGACCCTCTCCACCCCCAACAAGGCACTTGCTAGTGAGGCTGCCACCACAGGAAGCTCGACTTAGGGTTAACTCTTTACATATACAGCTCTATGGGTTTTGACTAATGCATAATGTCATGTATAATTAAACAGACTTAATTAACCTATTAATTACCTCTATGTTCCTCAATTAAAATAGGAAATATTTGTGAATTCCTGGATGACGGCCACACCAGAATCAGTTCCTTCTTAACTTCTCATTCCACCCACTCTTCTTACCAACCACCACAATCCATTAGCAAGACCATATAAACAAATCTTTTGGCATCACCCTTTCCATATACTTAAGTAAGAGCTCATAAAATAGCCTGTAGACGCTGTGGACTCATAAATCCTCTTCCTAAGGTTTCACTGAGATTACTCGCTTCAGGAATAACACTGATAGGAAAAATTAGGTGCTTGGAATTCTAGGGCAGGATTCCCTTGTCACTCAGCAAGGTACCTGTCACCTGGGAGAAAAGAATTATTGCAATCTAAAGATGAGCATTATCAGTAGAATGCTAGAAGGTCATATGTTTATCATTATCTATATTGACTTATGGAGCAAATATTTGAGTGTTAGGCAAAGTTCTAGGCATACAGAGGTCAAAAAAACAATGCAGTGTTCACGGAGTACACGTTTCACAGGCAATGGCAGGTAGATCCAGCAATGCAAAGGAGAGTGAGAGACGGGAAGCTGGGATGATTGCAAGAAGGATGTGGTTGTGAAGATCTGTGGATAAGAGCCATTCTAGGCTGAGCAAAGTAAAAATGCCCCAAGTGGCATCAACCCTGATCTTTAAGGAACTGAGAAGAATGAAATGGGGGATTTCTGATAAGGCTTTTCACTTTATAATAACCGTTTATCCTCAGTACTTAACATCATGATTTGACTTCAAGGAACCTGCATTGGGTGAATTACATCAATAACAAATTAACTAACCAACAAACAAGGAAGGCTCTCCGAATGAATTTCAATACTCTAATCTGATTAGAGTACATCTTTTAAGGAGATCTGGCTGTGACACTACCAAATTGTGACATAAGGCAGGGCACTTAGCTTCCCAGTACTGCAATTTCTTCATCCATTAAAAAAAAAAGAGGGACAAGAAGTAGATGATCCCTTAGATGATCCAACCAAAATTCCTACAGTCCCATGGTCAAAGGTCTACCCTTTGAGTTGGTTTTGCGAAAGTGGCTAATTCATTTGAACTGTCCACCACTGTAGCCTTGCCCCCACCTCTTTCAGGTCAGAGCTGATAGGAGCTGTGCCAAAGATGTGCCTGGGAAGAGAGTAAAGCTATAGCTCAACCTGAGATTAAGCCAGTGACCTCAAACTTACTTCAACACTATGCCAAACAACTGAGTTAATTACCTACATTAAAATATCCTTGGGCTGGTGGTAAAAGTAAAGATCCATAATCACTGACCCTGCCCTATTAATTAAAAAATAAAAATAATCTGGAAATAAGGCACCAAACCCTACATTTTTAACAAGGGCTAAACAACAAAGAAACAAAAGTAGCATTGCCACTTCCAAAATGATGGCAAAATAAAGGTAAAAACTGAAAACATACTCCCATTCCACTGATCTATAAAAGGTATCTCCTTACAATGCATTCCAGTGCTTCCTAGTGAGGGAACAGGATGATGAGGAAGGGTTTGAAGGAAAGGGGCATCTGTATGAAAAACAAAAACAAAAAAACGTATATCCTAGAGGCCCTTCGAGGAGTTTGCCTTTGTATTTCAGAATGTAAACTTACTCTACTGAAGTGCTGATTATTAATTAGATGGTTTCTGCCTTGGGAGATGTACAATAGCAAAGATCAAATACAACTGAGAATATCCACCATGATGAGACATGCTTGCATAATTTTCACTGCCATTTAAAAGTTATTTTAAATTAAAGGTGCTGTTTTAATTTTTTAATTCACTTATTAGATACGACCTTTGATTCATCAAAGATTAGAATTCAACTCTCAGTGGTTTGTAAAATAAATTTAGATGCGATTGTTTAACAAAAAAGTTACATGTAGGAATACTGGAATGATCTTGATGAATAAGTGTGAAATTGGCTGTTTTCATAATATGAACAATTTAAGTGAAGAGACAGGCTTTAATGTTTATACAATTTTGTACTCTTACATCTTTTTGTTTCCTTTTTCTTTCTTAAACCATTGCCAAGATGAGATGCCACAGAAATTCAAACGTGCAGGTAGGAACTTAATACAGCATTGACAGGAGTCAGACTGGGGAAAGATTTAGTGCTGCACTTGTTAGCCCCAATTTCCTTATCTATGAAACAGGAGTGGTACCTCATCTCTCCAAAATTATTTGAAAAATTATATGGCCATCAAATTATAAAGCAACTAATGAACAGCCTAACTATTTTGGGAAATCAATATGTTAGTTTTCTTATCATCTCATCCTCTTTTGAACCTTACTTGATTTTATTTGATTCAAAAAGCATTTACTGAGTACCTATTAAGTGCCAAAACGTATACTAAGTGCAGGTGATATAATGATGACTAAATCATGATCATGCCTTTATGGATAGCAGAAAGGATAGAAAGGACACAGTTAATTAACATAGGTTGGTATGCATTACCAAAAGAGGGTTATTAAAATCACGCATAAAATTTGATGGGGAAGGGGTAAGAAGGAATGTCACAAAGAGGTGGCATTTAGACTTATTTAGACATGACCTTGAAAAATAAGCGGATATTAGCCATGGCAAAAAAAAAAAAAAGACAAGAGAGGCCACATCAAGAAAAAAGAATATATTTGAAAATGGTTAAAAGGGGAAATTTTAGGTTCTATATATATTACTAGAAAAAAAAATTTTTTAACAGGATTGTACAACACAAATAGTGAATGCTAATGTACACAATCGACTACAATTAATATTAAAATTATACTAATATAATTTCTTCAACTGTAGCAAAGTTACCACACTAATGCTAAGTATACATAGCAGGGAAAAGTGTGAGAAGTGGGTATATGGGAACTCTGTATGTTCTGCATTATTTTTCTGTAAAACTACAACTTCTTTAATAAAAAATAATAGTAATTTAATTTAATTAAAAATAAACATGGGAGTACTGCAGCAAGAGGAACTAATTACAGGTGAATGGATCAGGATGAGCTTATTGGAGAAAGAGGCATTTGAGTCATATCTTAAAAGTCAGATCTATTAAGATAACTTAAAGAACAGTTTAGCAATTCCTCAAAAAGTTAAACAAAGAATTATTATATGATCCAGCAATTGCACTACTGAAAACAGGGACTCAAAACAAATACTTGTACAACAGTGTTCATAGCAGTATTATTCATAATGGCCAAAAGGTGGAAACAAGGCAAATGTCCATCAACAGAAGAATGGATTAAAAAATGGATAAATAAGAAGGCATGAAGTTCTGATACATGCTACCACATGGATGAACGCTGAAAACATCATGTTGAGTTCAACTAGCCAGACACAAAAAAGCTTATTATATGAACTCACTTATGTGAAATAATTAGAATATGCAAATTTGAAGAAACATGATAGATTACAGCCTACCAGGGACCAAGGGAAGCAGGGAATGGGGAGCTATTGCTTAGTGGGTACAGGGTTTCTGTTTGGGGTGCTGAAAGGGATTTGGTGATAGAAGGCGGAGATGGTAGCACAACACTGAACAATTAAAAATGGTTAAAATGGGAAATTTTGCATTATACATATGTTACCACAATACAAATTAAAACTAGAAAAGAAAACCTCACCTTTCATTCAGTAAATATTAAGAAGCCTGGTGTGTGCCAGGTTCAGGACTGGCCTCAAACATGCCATGGCAGAGGACCAGAAATGGAATACGCATGGTGCCTTACAGAAACAATAAGCACATATCATGACCTTCTTCCCCAGCGCTGGTCCCACACTCGTGCAAAAAAATAAATATTTAAATAAACCTTTACTAGTCAACATGCTGATTTCTTTAAAACACTCTTAATTTTTATGTCAAGGTGAGGACTTTGTATTTGGTTGGCAATGTTCTCCAGAAACAATCTTTATACATTTTAAATAAATATGCGGTTTTTAAACATAAGCATCTATGATATCTAAAACATATTTTCAAAAACAAGAAAAAATATCTGTATTGAGATAGGCAGTCTGAAAAATGTTTTTTTTTAATAAATAACTAAAACTCAAATTTTTATCTCTGGTATTAGCTGATGGTGTTGGAGTAAAATCATTTTTCTAAGCTGTTTTAAAATTTGTCATATACCACAGATGTCAAAAGTGTATCAACTAAAATGAAACTCCATTTCAGCTAGGAAAGCCTCATTATGAACTGAAAATTCCCAAGACATGTTCATGTTAAACCAACAAATAATCTAATGGATAATGGAACTGGATCTAATTGCTTGTTTTTATTTCTTTTTGAATGATGCATCAGACTCCTATAAAAACTCACTTAAGTGCATAGAACACACTAAAAGCTTAACACGAGCTCTTTCAAATCACAGGTCCCTAACAATAAAACCATTACTGTGAAAAGTCAGGA
Organism: Cabassous unicinctus; assembly: GCA_029593785.1. Classification (NCBI taxonomy): domain Eukaryota; kingdom Metazoa; phylum Chordata; class Mammalia; order Cingulata; family Chlamyphoridae; genus Cabassous; species Cabassous unicinctus. Next base: position 2,233 of record JAQZBX010028543.1, on the reverse strand, counting down.
GAAAAATTCAAAGGATAAGACATGGCCTAAAGACCAGTTGAACTACCATCTTACACGGACATTTTTATAAAAAATTTACTGTTTCCCACCCTGAAAACCCTTTTAGAAATAGTGGGAAGATGTTATATTACATATTTCCATACTCATGATGCAAACAGATGGAAAGAAGGAATGAAGAAAGGAAGGAAGGGAGAAGGCAGGGAGAGAAGGAAGGAGGGAAGCATTGCTTAAAACACAGCTCCTGATAATCTCTCAAGAAGAGAGAGCAATCATAAACATTTATGCACCTAATTGGACTGCCTCAAAATACACGACGCAAACTCTGGAAAAACTAAGTGGAGAAATAAATGTCCCTACAAGTATAGTGGGGGACTTTAATACTCCTTTATCAGCTTTAGACAGAACATCTAGATAGAGAATTAATAAAGAAACAAAGACTCTGAATAATACATTAGAGGACCTGGACCTAATAGACATATACAAAACAATACACCCAAATACAGCAGGATTTATATTCTTCTCGCGTGCACATGGATCATACTCGAAGATAGACCACATGCTAGGCCACTGAACAATTCTCAATGAATTCAGAAAGATTGAGATTATACAAAATAATTTCTCTGACCACAATGGAATGAAATTGGAAATCACTAAGGGCCAGAGAAACAGATTAGGCACAAAGATATGGAAGTTAAGCAACACAATCTTAGACAAACAGTGGGTCAAGGAGGAAATCTCAAATGAAATCAGTAACTACCTTGAAACTAATGAAAATGACAACACAACATACCAAAACCTATGGATGCAGCCAAAGCTGTCCTGAGAGGGAAGTTCATAGCCATAAATATATACATTAAAAAAGAAGAAAGAGCTAAAATTGAAGACCTAACTGCATACTTGGAGGAATTGGAAAAACAACAATAAACTAAACATAAAGGAAGTACAAAGAAGGAAATAACAAAGATTAGAGCAAAACTAAATGAAATAGACAATAAGAAAGCACTAGAAAAAATAAACAAAACCAAAAGCTGGTACTTCGAGAAGATCAATAAAATTGACAAACCCTTAGCCAGACTAACAAAGAAAAAGAGAGAGCAGATCCAAAAACACAAAATAAGGAATGAGCAAGGGGATAGCACTACTGTACCCACAGAAATAAAGAGTATCATAAGAGGATACTTTGAAAAATTATATGCCAACAAGAATGATAATTTAGAGGAAAGGGACAAATTTCTAGACACTCACAAAGAGCCTACATTGACGAAAGAAGAAACTGATGAACCCAACAGTCCAATTATAAGTAAAGAGATAAGACTCAGTCATCAAAAACCTCCCGAACTAAGAAGAGCCCAGAACCAGATGGCTTCACAGCTGAATTCTACCAAACATTCTGGAAAGAGCTAACACCAATCCTGCTTAAGCTCTTCCAAAAAATAGACGTAGAAGGACTATTGCTTAATTCATTCTATGATGCCAACATTACCCTAATACCAAAGCCAAACAAAGATACCACAAGAAAGGAAAATTACAGACCAATTTTTCTAATGAGCCTAGATGCTAAAATCCTCAACAAAATACTTGCTAATCGCATTCAACAGCATATCAAAAGAATTATACACCATGACCAAGTGGGTTTCATCTCGGTATGCAAGGATGGTTCAATATAAGAAAATCAATCAATGTAATACACCACATAAACAGATTGAAAGAAAAAGAATCACATGATCATCCCTATAGATGCAGAAAACGCATTTGACAAAATACAGCACTCTTTCCTGATAAAAACACTGCAAAAGATAGGAATAGAAGGAAACTTTCTGAATATGATAAAGGGTATACATGAAAAACCAAGCTAACATCATCTTCAATGGTGAAATCCTAAAAGCCTTCCCTTGAGATCGGGAACAAGACAAGGATGCCCACTATCACCACTCCTATTTAACATTGTCTTAGAAGTACTTGCTCGAGCATTGAGGCAAAAAAAGATATAAAAGGCATCCAAATTGAAAGAGAAGAAGTAAAAATTTCACTATTTGCAGGCGACATGATCCTATATGTAGAAAGCCCTGAGAAATCTACAACAAGGCTTCTAGAACTTATAAAGGAGTTCAGTAATGTCGCAGGCTATAAGATCAATGCTCAAAAATCAGTAGTATTTCTGTACACCAATAACAAGCAATCTGAGGAGGAAATCAAGAAAAAAATACCATTTACAATAGTAACTAATAGAATC
>JAQZBX010028542.1:0-18759 GCA_029593785.1 Cabassous unicinctus | reverse complement strand
TTGTGTAGGAAAATGTCAGTATGAAAAGTATGTTGAAATATTTAAGGATAAAGTTTCATGACATCTGCAACTTCATTTAAAATTTGTTTTTTAGCAAAATAAGTAAATATCGATGGTGAAAGTAAGTATGACAAAATGCTGTTGAACTAGGTGGTTGGTATAAAGGTGATCACTGTATTATTACTTCCAACTTTTTCAAGTATTTGAAATTTTTCATAATCAAAAGCTAGAGGAAGTATACTAGTTTCTTTTGTTGCTCTAACAAATTACCCCAAACTTGGAAGTACAAAATAACAGAAACTTATTCTTTCACAGTTCTAGAGGCCAGAAGTCCAAAATCAGTTTCACTGGGCCAAATAAGGCGTCAGCAGAGCTGTGCTCCCTTCAGAGGCTCTAAGAGAGAATCTGTTACTGTATGGATCTTCACCCATTGAGACAATGCCCCATGAACACTTGAAAATATTCATATGCCTTAGAGGAATGCCTCAGGTGCACCTGTCCCCACACATTCCTCCAATCACCAATGAATTTCCATCCTGGAAAGTCCTGCTACATTCTCTAATAGAATGAAAAGAACTCCCCCGAGTACAAGGGCAGTGCCTAGTGAAGAAAGACAGACCATTACACGAGGCTCTTGATATTAGATTGTACTTATGAACCTTTTCTTGTGAAATTGAAACTTAGCCTAGTATTATATATTACCTAAGAGTTACCTCCTGAAAGCCCCCTTGTTGCTCAAATGTGAACTCTCTCTAAGCCAAACTCGGCATATAAATGCACTACCTCCCTCCTCCCCTCCCCTCTGGTGTGGGACATGACTCCTAGGGATGAACCTCCCTGGCACCAAGGGATTATTACCAAGCACCATCAAGCAATGCATGCAGAAAAAGACCTTGATCAAAAGGGGGAAATATTAAATACAAATGAGTTTTTATGGCTAAGAGATTTCAAAGTGAGTTGGGAGGTCATTCCAGAGGTTACACTTATTAATGTCTCAGCAGGATCTTATTGACTGCCACAGTAAACAGTTCCTCACACAGCGGGGTTCTTGAGGGCTCTAGAGACATCCAGACACTATAAGCAGGACAGACAAGCTCAGGAATTTGGCATCCCATCAGTGAGCCTTACTCTGGAATTTCTGCTCCACAGTGTATCAGAGTTAGACTCATTTATAATTTCCCTACACATGGCTCTTCTGCCCCTTTTATTTGAACCTATAATTAGCACTATACCTGTTAAATATATGTCCCAGAGATTTAAATCTTCGGTCCATTCATATGCCATTGAGCCCTGGATCTCAACAGAGTTGCAACAGCTACTCTCCAGTTCACTGGAATCACCCAGGACAATAACATAGAGATGATGGACAACGCCCATCCCAAGGAACAGAGAGTGTTTGCAACTGCAAGCAAGATAGTTCGATCCATCTGCCCCATGGGACTTAGGTCCCCTCTCAATTAGACACAGAGTGGGCATCACCATCCCAAAATCCTCAACATTGGGGAATGAACAAATAGACATTATTATTCTATTATAGACTTATTGTTATTCTGGAAATGGAAGAACTTTTTTTATCATTGATATAAAGCCAGTGCCCACCAGAGGTTTCTGAGGGGAGGGAGTGGAAAGAATAGGTGTAATATGGGGGCATTTTTGAGACACTGGAATTGTCCTGCATGACATTGCAACAACAGATACAGGCCATTATATATTTTGTCATAACCTACAAAATTTGTGGGATAGAGTGTAAACTACAATGTGAACTATAGACCACAGCTAGTAGCAATGCTTCAATATGTTTTCATTAATTTTAGCAAATGTACCACACTAATGAAGGTTGTTGTTGATATGGGAACATATGGGAGGGATAGGGAATGGGGCATATGGGAATCCCCTATATTTTTTATGTAACATTTATGTAATCTAAAGCTTCTTAAAAAATAAAAATAAAAAATTTAATTTAAAAAAAGAGAGAGGATCTGTTGTTGGCCTCGCCTCTTCCATCTTCTGGTAATTGTCAGCATTCCTTGGCTTGAGGATAGAGCACTACATTATCACATTACCTTCTCCTCTTCTGTCTTTGCTAAATCTCCCTGTGCTTCTTTTTCATAAGTACATTTAGGCCCCACCAAAATGATCTAGGATAATTTCACCTCAAAATCATAAACTTAATTACATCTGCAGAGTCTATTTTGCCATATAAGGTAACATTTCTAAGTTCCTGGGTTTAGGATCCACTATCTTTGGAGAACATTTTCAGTCTACCACAGTAATGCATCACCCACTTATCTGGGTAGAGCTGGGAAATGAATGAACAACAGTGACAGGAGGAACCTTTTCACTGTATGTTTGAAATATGTAGATATTACACAAATTCAAAGGTTTAAATAGATAATTTAAATGACATTGAGGAGTAGTTTTAGGAAGTAGTTTTAAGGTTTTGGATGACAACAGTCATATAACATCAATTTAATCCATGTTCTCTCCTTTTTTGACTGAAAAGGGTCCAAAAGCTAACTTTCTGAATTTTCCTATGAAACCAGAATTTCCAAAGATCTCAAACACGTAAATAACTATTGCACTACATTGGCTCTAAGCTAGCAAATTTTGCTTACTTAATGGAAATAAATATTTATTTCATATAAAAGAACTTCAGCTGATACTATCTTGAGAACTTCACTCATTTTCTATAACAGGGGTTCTTAACCTTTTTTGTTCCATGGACCCCTTTGTCAGTCAGGTGAAATGAATACTAATGTAATTTATTTATTGCGTACATTCATAAGTGAACGAAATGCTTGATTTCAATTAAAAGTCAGAGAAAATAAAGATAGTAAGGTGATTTTTTCAATTCAAGTTCATGGACCCCCTGAAATCCATGGACCCATGGTTAAGAACCCTTGTCTAGAAGGTGCTCAATAAACATTTGCAAACAAATCAATGAATCTCTATTCTATCCAAATATGCCACATAATTTCTACACTTCCCCCAAAAAACATCATTTAATTCTGGAAAAGTACAATTTGAAAGAAGTTTGTAAGATTTTTGTTAAAGGGAAAAAATAACCTGGCAAATCATCTATTATCCACAATAGAAGATATAACACATCATCTATTAGCCACAATAGAAGGTTGTTTTAAATAAAAGGAAAATTTAGAAAATAACTTCTGGTACGTTTGATTGACTTACATATGTAAAATGACAATGTTTGGTGCATCTCTCAGCGGCCTTACCATGAGAGTTATCATGATCAAAGGGATTTACATGAAAAATACCAGAATAGTGATATCTGAAACCCTACCCACACAGGATTAACTCAGCTGACTCATATATTTTTATTCTTATGTAATCCGTGCATATGGGATATTTGTATAGAAGGAATGGAATTCAGAGAAACTATATTCCATTCCATTTTACATTCTAAGATTGGGGAAGGCTGTTTTCTTATTATATCTGGAAAATTGTCTGGCAGGAAAATGTCCTTTCTTTTATGTGGGAAATGGGAATTTCAGTGAACCTGGGTTTTTCTGCCCCCTTCTCTCTTTCTCTTTCCAAATGTTCCTGTCCCTGGACAGTTCAATTTTGATGTACTGGTATTTGTGTATGTGTACTAGAATTATTACATTTCCTTTTTAGGCTGGTCTGGGCCACTGCTGTCCATTTAATATTGTAAGCGTTCCTATTTAATACTGGGCATCATTAACACCATGTGCAACCAGATAATAAATGCAGTGTGCATACAGGTATTCAAACGCTTTTCAGTGGTGAAGACAACAATGATAAGGATGGTCAGTGTTTCAGGTTATAAGAAGAGAAAAAAATTATTCCAATGTACAAACTCCCTAGTCAAGCATAATTGAAGGCAAAACGACATGTATTGACTTAATACAATGTTGCATAGAGTTCAGCTATGTGTTTGTTGATGTTATTTTATATAAGAAAAAGAGAATCAAAGTTCATATACACTTTTTGGCATCCGAAACATGGCCACGGACTTGACTCATCCCATCACTCAAAATTTTTACTGGCACCATCTCTGAAGGTTTTAAATATAGTAGCTTTTCAGGTATGAGATGGAGTCCCATGGGAAACCATATTCAGCAGAGTTGCAGAATACTTTTGCAGCAGACTTTTTTAAAATGATGCTTTCTTTGTACCTTGTTTAGACTCTGGACTTTTTTCTGGCCTCCACTCACCCATGGCATATTCAACTTAAATGTGCCAAAAACAAAACCAATTATTTTCAAATATATGATTTCTAACCAGAATTGAATCAAAGCCAATCTTAGGAAAACATACATTTTCCAGGTTGATGGTGATTGCTTTCATAATGCTAAAGAATTCTGTAAAGAAATATCAAAGGGAACATAGACATATATAAAAGAAATGACATGCTGGTTTCCTACTGGAATATGGAACATAGTGCATCAAAATAGCCAGAGTGTGAAAAAAATAACTTCCCACTAGAAACCATCACACATGACTTAAAAGCCATAAAACATAACAATAACCTTTAAATTTTTTAAGAGAAATTAGTTTTTAGAGACTATTTTTAGATTATTATTAATAATAAAATAGATTGTCTTGCTTTAGGAATTTAATAATTAAAGCAGTCTACCAAAAATGCTTATCATATAGGTAATTATAGAATTGGGTTTAATATGTGTTACAAAACAAGGCCTGATCAAGTGAGAGCAGTTCAGTTACCAAGTAACACAGAATTAACTGGTCATAGAAAACTGTGAGGAAGCTTAACCCCATTTTAGTTCTTCATAAGAAAAAAACATATTATCATAGTAACCATTTCTCAAGCACCTACCGTGCCTTGACATTTCAGGGAGTTTTACAATGGAGAAGATTATTAGAGTTGCTTTGGACTCTTTGGACAAATGGATAAGACTTAGTATGATGTCACTATATAGGAGAATTTGGGGGTTCAAACGTCATGGTGGGCAGTAGAGTCTAGTTCTGCCCAAATGTTAAAACCATAATATCTGGCAATGATATGTGGGAATATTTGTATGAATTTTTGCTATAGAGAGGATAGTTACTCTTTCTATTCTCTAACTTAGTATCAATTAATAGATATACCTGTCAGGGTGATTAGATTCCTCACCTAAAAGTAGGGCATTCTCTGATTTTATGAAAAATAAAGTCAAAATAGTTAATATATATACAAATCTGAGCACAGTCTGTTTTCCGGGACAATATGCATAATCTCTAATCCTTACAAAGTCTTTGCAAAGTAGGAATTATTTAGCACCATTTTATATGTAAAGTTACTGAGGCTCAGAGTCTATAAATAACTTTTCTAGGGGTACATTGCTAAAAAGTGGCAGAGCTGGAAGTCAAGGATCTGATTCTAACCCCCTTGCTCTTTTCTTTCAGATATATGCAGTTCTGCCTTTCAACAAGACCACAGGAGAGTACTGAGCACCTACTCTTCTAGGTGCTGAAGATCCAGTGGTAAAGAAGACAAAGCTCTGCCCTTGTGGATCTTATATTCTAGCGAGAGATAATGGACAAATAAATATATTAGGTACTATGAAGGAAAACAAAGCAGTGTTAGGGCTATAAAGGGAGAAGGGAGGCTATTTTATTTAAGGTGTTCATAGAAGGCTTCTCCAAGGTGACATTAAAGCAGACAAGAATAAAGTGAAGGAGTGAGGCTCACAAAGGTCTGGGGGAAAGACATACCAGGTAAAAGGAACAACAAGCACAAAGCCTCTGAGATCAGACTATGCTTGGCATGTTCAAGCTACAGCCAAAAGGCCAATGTTACTACATAGCCTGGTTGATGAGGTGGATAGTGTTAAGAGATGAAGTTGGAGAGGGGCAAGAGCCAGATCATAAAAAGCCAAAGAGCCCAAAGTCTCTATGAGAGGTTTGGAGTTTATTTTCAGGGTAATGGAAAGCCTGGACTTGAAGAGAGGAATGGCAAGTTCAGATTTACATTTTTAGTTGGGAAAATAATGCATTATTAATTTCCATTTTGAAACTGAGTGGGTAAAACACTAATAGAGCTGATTATCCTTTCAATAAACCAAATGCTACTGCTTGTTTAAAAAAATGAACAAACTTTTTTGAGGAAGCTGTAACCAGTGTTAGTGATGCATTCAGGCCATTTCTTGATCTTTAGCTTCCCAAAGGCTGACAGTATACATGTTAATATGGTACCAATATTAGTGCTTGTTTTGTTCCTTTTGTATTAGGAACTGGAACATTTGGGTTTTTTGTGTTGTTTTTTTTTAAATTCCTCCTTCCCTCATGCTCATTCATCTGCCCCAGTCATCCAGCAAGCACAAAGATAGATATAGAGCAGTTGTTCTATACCTACTTATTCAGCTTGATTAAATTGGGAACATATAATATTGATATGGTTCTTCATTTTAGTTAATGAAACTTTCATTTTCAATAATAATGTGAACTATATTTAGAGTACATGTTTATGCCCTTCATATAATATTTGGGGCTTAACAAAGGGCAATTTACACACCAATAATATGTTTCTGATTTACATGTTTTGGAGACTTGAGCAAAGTGATAATCAGCATTTCTCATCTGTCTGTCCATAATCAACCTACAAAGACCCAATTGCTTTAATCAAATTTCATGGCATTTCAAAGATACATGCTAAATTTTACTTTTAGAGGTCCAGAATCCAAATTCTCTTAAAATGGTGGTGTTAATGCAAAGTGAAAAGTATAAATGAAAGCTACTACCAAAGAAAAACTGCTCAGCTCCCATCTCAAAAAACTACAACAACAAAAAACAATTTTTCAGAAAGTATGGTTGACCTAAGCTACTGATAGACCATAAACATACACATATATACACACAATGTTGAATGCTTCAAGTCCCTACTTCTCACATGAAACTGTTAGGTTTATTTATGAATCTCAGTAAAAGATATCCTTAACTGATGTCTACATTAATTTGGCCAAAGATGCTAAAGAACCATTTAGCTGGATTATAAGTATATGATGCACTTATTTTAAGGTTAAATCTAATAGGAACAATTTTAAATATACCCGAAGTAAAGCAAATTGGCAAAGAGAGAACACTTTATGCTTTTAATAAGAATCAAATCCTTCATTAGCATGATTCTGATAAAATATATCAGATTGGTTTGGGAATCTACATTCTCCGGTCAGTGTTATCGTCTAGATCTATAATCCCTATAATCTCGACTCTATAACAAAATTCTTTGAAGTATGTTAAAACTATAACACTCTGAAAAAGATACCGTTACCATTTTGTTTCAAGGACAAATTGGCTCTAATGCATTTTATGATATTCAGCAAAATAAATGAACTTACTTTTTATACAGTAAAAAGGAGCACATATATTTATTGTCATTGTAGCAGTCTAATATTATTTATGAATTACAAAAAGAGATATGGATTATGTTTGTAAATTGGGCTGTTCCTCTGGGTGTGATACCTTTGATTGTTTTAGATTCAGCTAAGATGTCTTTGATTAAATTATGTTAAGATTAGGGCTTTGATTTGACCACGTCAGTAGGGCTTAACTCAGTTTAAGTCCCTGCCTCCTTGGTGGGCTATATAAACGAGAAAAGAGAAAGAGCTCCATAGATGTCAGAGGAGAGAACTTTGTCATGACACAGAAGAGGAGAGAACTTTGATCCTGCAGCTCTGGGAAGAGAGATGAGCCCTATGCCAGCCTACAGCAGAGATCAGAAGAAGCTGGGCCCACAGAGCCTTAAGAAGAAGGAAGGAAAGACCAATGAAGCAATTATCTTGCTTCACCACGTGGCAAAAGACTTTGGTGAGAAAGTACCTCTTATGGTACCTTGATCTGGACTCTTTAGGGCCTTGTAAATGTAAGCTTTTACCCCAAATAAATACCCTTTACAAAAGCCAACAGATTTCTGGTACTTCGTATCAGCACCCCTTTGGCTAACTAATGCAGTCATGAAATCCTGCAGAGGCCATAATTTATTTACAGTATCACAAAGTTTCAGTAACTAAAAATGATTTCACTCAAGCTCCATTTTGCAGAAGCAATCCCATAGATTTCACTAATGCAGAGCTACCTACTGGCTGAGGCAGACTCAAACTCCAGCTATTTCCCACCTGTATTTTCTGACAATAATATTTTTAAGAAAGGGGATTTTTAGCTACATAGTCTTTGAGGTCCACTCAAATGCTACTTCCTCTATGAAGCTTCTCCTAGTCTTCCTCGGTGAGAAATATTTCATTCTCCTCTAAAGGGCAGGTTTTGATATTTTATCTATGCCTTTCCTAGAGTAATTATGCTTTCCAACTCCTCAAAAATATTCCCCCCAATCAGATTGGGTAGTCTTTGTATCCCACTTCATAGCACAATACCTTGTACTTACGAGGTCCTCAGTACACCACTGATTTATGTTAGCTATATCCAAAGCTATATGATCAAGAGAGCCAGCCATTTTATTTTTTAAAGCCAAATTCCTGTTTCACATTGGTTTCTAAATACACTCAAATGATAATTCCATTTCCCCTTTTATAAAAAGTAGAGAACTTTGAAGTAAAAGCCATGCTAATACCCTGAGTCTTATTTTAATAAAAGTAAGAGATTGCTTTTTAAAACTAATATCTGTTTTAAATATATTTTAAAGGGTTCTTTCACACATGCCATTGTTTAGAATGCATCTTTAAATATATTATTTTTAACTTCCCAGAACTATATAATATATCCATCCCTGAGCTACATCCAAACTACCTAAAATAAGGCAATCGTAATGCAATAGCCCTTGACATGGTTAAAAGCCAGATGCTATGTGACATGCAGTTTTAAATGGAACACTAACAATTTAAAAACACATACAGAATGTTCTACACAAACTCCATTAGCTTTCATATCTGTCATTTATTACTAAATATACAATAAGACATCAGGGTCTATTTCCTATATCTATATCCACATAAAGCGGGGTGGAGGAATAGAACTGATTGGCCAAACAAGAGTCTGCTGAATCCTGATGAAATTTCTGAAAAGATTTCTGACTAAAGCTCATCTGGAAAGCAATTCATACCATCCCAGTGATTCCTATGGATTACCAGGAGTCAGGGATATGAAGCACCAAACCACTGGGCTCCTAGGTGACCTTGCTTTCTTTATTATACCAATTTTCTCTATACCAAAAAAGTCTTGTTTCTCCAGATACTTTAAGAATCTGCATTACTTTACCCTATGGGAACAAATTAGAATGGCAGGTAAGAAAAGATAAGGTTATGTGACAAGGCATTTTATCTATTCTGTTTAGGACATAAAGTAGGAGGAGCCAAAAGAGAACATCTCAGGGGAGTCGTACTCACATGGAGCAGAAATGTGCCTTTAGTTTGCACACAGGTATTAAATACATGGGAAAAAATACCCTATTAGGGTCATATATATAAATCTCACCCAAGTATACAATCCCACAGTCTGACCATACTTAGCTATAAAAAACAAAAAGTTTGCATGGAAATAGTAAGTATTATTTGTACGGAACCTGTTTTATAATGCAGGTACAGGACCCACAATCCCTTATCTGAAATCTTTGGAACCAGACATGTTTCAGAGTTCAGGATTTTTCAGATATTAGATATTAGAAATATGGGACATATACCATGTACTAACACCCTCATCAGGGTCTGGGGACGCACCCTCTAATCAAAACCATTCCTCAGCAAAATGGTTGAATAAGTAAACTGAGGGGGGATAAACTGAGACTATGAAGCACCTCATGGCAATTCTTCTCTGGTTTTGCCATGAAAGTAGGTCAGATCAGGTCAAGTGAGGTTTTGCCCGAGTTACCAGTTTTCAGAACTTTTGGTGTTTTGGAATTTCAGATGGGGGGTTGTGTACCGGAAGAAAAACAACCCCTATATTACAAGAAAACTGCATGATATGGGGACTTGCTATATATACTTATGTTTATAGGGTCACGATTTCACTATAGTATATACAAATCCATAATGAGCAAAAGGATTCTACTGAATTGTTTAACAGCTATTGTAAATTTCAGGTATAATATTCTAATTTCAAAGGGGTTAGAAATCAACATACAGAGAGAGAGAGAGAGAAAGAGAGAGACATACATGGTTTGAAATTAATCTGGTAATTATTACAACCAAAAATAATTGTCAGGTTATCAATCAATCAAATTTTAAACATTTAGTAGTACTTCTTTAAGAGTTCTTAAAATGCAAGGTTCTGGTGGTGGGGTGAGGTACGGGAGTCCTGTATGTTACGCATGATTGTTTTGTAAGCTCACAACTTTTCTAATGGGAGGGAGAGAGGGAGGCAGGGAGGCAGGGAGGCAGGGAGGCAGGGAGGCAGGGAGGCAGGAAGGCAGGAAGGATCTTCGCCTTGTCTTATTTTTTCTAATTCTACTCCAGCAAAGGAGCTAGTTTTTCAGGCAATGTAACTCCATAGAAATAAGTGTTTCTCCCAGGAAATAATCCTGGGATAAAACAAGGGTCCAGTCATTCTCCTAAAGTCTTCTAGTTTACCTCACTGGAACTTCAGTTAGTTTCTGAGAAAATAAGCTACTAGTACCATTTGAAGGGCTTCTCCTTTCCTTCAGCTCATTACCACCACTGGGGCTGAACAAACTAGAGAAGGAAGAGGTCAAAGGAGGAGGGTATAGAGAACAGGTTCAAAAGTTGTCTTAAACTTAGATGCAATTACTGTTTTCTCAAATTGAAGGGAGAATTTTATAGGCTAGTATTGGCTAGTCCTTGGAGATTTATGTTTAAAACTAGTGATCTGTCAAAAAAAAATAAGATTATTTCTAAAGGGAATTATTTAAGACTTATTAAAATAAGTTTTTATCTATTTTCAGTTTTCCTTTTAAAATAATTGAATTAATCAACCAAGAACCTTATATTTCAGATGATGAGTTGACTTGGGCTTTGCCTTAGTTTCTAAAAAGGTACAGAAATTCGAATGTGTTCAGTATAATGAATGTTAGAGAATCTACTACGCATTTGATAATAGTGATATACTTATATATATGTATGTGTACAATTTATGTATGTGTCAGAGATTGATTTTTCAGAAGTTTCATAACTTGTATGTTAGTTTTATATAAAGTAAGCCTGAAAAATCAGTTTTTATGTTTAGGTAATTATTCAGAATGGCATAAATCTATGATCTTAGAAATATGATAGCCACAACCATCTTCTGTTTTATGTGTTCTAAATATAATCTGACTAAACATTAATGCTGACACTGAAACTGGTAACTCCTGCATTAATGAATTCCTACAACAAGGCTAAACCTCAAATTATTTGTCTCTTAGTCATGGGTTTTGACATGCAGGATCTACTGAATACAGAACACTACAACAAAGACATAAGAACAACATCTTTCATCATTACCACTGGGCGCCTTTATCAGTCAGTAACAGTTGTACCTACTACTCGGTATTAACAAGAAATCATTTAACCTAAATACCCAGTAATTAAAAACTTGATAATAATATGGCTCACCCCAAAACTTTCAGAGAATCCCTTTTCACTTGATGAAGAATCATAACATTCCTCAACCTCTACTTATATATTAATCTTGATAATAATAATCATAGCTACCTATTGGGGGCTTTGCACAAAGTTCTGTGCTAAGTGTTTCAAAAAGATTGTTTTTTCTATTTTGTTCTTTGACATAATTTAATAAATGTAGAAAATGTAACTGCATGCTTTAATTAAAGCATAATTTCCTTCTCAATTTTAGAAAGGTAAGAAACATGGAGCTTTTTCTTTTAGATTTTAAATTTTGTGGAGAAATCATTCTACCAGATCATCATTTAACCAAAGATTTAAAGTCTGAGGATTTTGCTAAGTCTTATTTGCAAATATAGAATTCATGCTTCTTTTAAATATGTCACATTATCACATAGGCTTCTTTCATGTGGATTTGCTAAACTACCCACCACATAAATAGAACCCAGGGGCTTCCTTCAATTTGTCTGTTGTCTATGTTCTCTTTTTAATCCTAAGGAAACTATACCAAATCAGGTTCACTTTGATCAGTAAGCATTATAAAATACACTCTAGACAAAATATTGCCTGGAAACACTAACACAATATCATATATTCCACAGAGAAAAGCTACTTGCTGGGTGCAAATCAAACAGCCCTCACTTGGGAAAAAAAATAAGATAACTAATATTTCATGTTTTCTTCACTGAGCTACTTAAGTTAGTCTTTCAAAAAAAAGTTAAGACCTCTTTTTAGTCAGCATTATGAGATTATTGGCCATTGATAGGGGGAAAAAAGCTTCTACTACTGTTCCTAGAAGTCTCTGAAACTGAAAAGCATTTTCTAAAAGCTTCAAAAGTACTGAGGGAAGCGGGTGTGGCTCAATCGATAGAGCTCCCGTTTACCATATGGGAGGCCCCAGGTTTGCTTCCCGGGGCCTCCTTGTGAGGGCAGGCCGGCCCGCGCGGCATGGTGGGCTGATGCAGCAAGACCTCACAGTAATGGGGTGATAAGCAGACACAGAAAAATCACACAGCAAAATGGACACAGCAAACACAAGCAGCAAGGGGGGGATAAATAAATAAATAAAAATGAATCTTTAAAAAAAAAAAAAAGTACTTACCCTACATTTCAATGGTTACTTAATATAAAGCACTTTTACAACCTCAAATAAACTATTTTTAAACTATGACTTTGACAACTCCAAGTTTAAATAAGCGGGAAGAGGAAGATTTCCCATAAAAGGTTTGGGTGGGATCACTTTTATTTCATTCCTTAATTCATACATACACACACATACACACACACACACACACACACTTGAGGGTAGTACTAGTCTAATACAACTTAAGGCATCTGTGGAATTATTAGAAGATATTATTTTTATACCTAGTTTTAGACTGAATTATTTACTGCATTTCCCTTAATCCTTAAGTTGCATATTCATTGCTGTATTTTCTTCTAACTGCTGTCACTTAAATTGTCATGCAGAATAGGGCAAATCAGGGTCAGTTTATATAAGTGGCATCAATCTGAAGAATTTCATCAGTCTTTATTTCAAGGCATTATGCAAAGAAAACTGACATTAAAAGAGCCTTAACTGACAGTAAATGAAATCAATCAGCAAATCACTAAGCCATAATAAACTCACTCAATTTGTAGATAACCCTTCCTTTTCCAGGTCTTCACCTAGGCAGTCCATCAAACACTATTTTTTGTCCAAGTAGCTAAAAGGAATAGCAATTCTAGTAGTAGCACTTGGGAGTTCAAGTGCTCATGCTTTAGTCTCTCAATAATAACCATTAAAAGGTATTATTTGGTAAGGTTATACTTATACATTAAAATAAGCTTCAAAATGAAAAAAAATGATAGAGAAAGGGTCAAGTTTGGGATTTAGTTTTTGCCTCTGAACAAAAATGAGAAAGAAATTATGTCCACATCATTCAGCAGCTTTTCTATCTATGACTACCAACGACTATAAAGTTGTGAGGGAAAAAAAAAAGTGCCCTGTACCTACCTAAGTTTTGTGGAGTTTTTGGTTTGTCTCGTTTGTTTATTTTACTAGGTATATCTCAAGCACTTCACATATAGGGTAATATTGTCACCATTTCACAGAACTGGAATTTGAAGTCCAAAATAAATTAAATGGTGTAAAGGTGACAAAATGAGTTAAAAGAAAAGATGAAACTAGTAAGAATGGTGAATTACTTCATAAAACAATTCATTCAAATAGAAGTATATGGGTGGCATTTTATTCTTTGGAATGTGTGTGCTGAAACTAAAGAGAAATTTGTATCAAACAAGTCATCAGTTAAAAATCATCAAGAGTCAAAACACCAAAACATTTCTCAGTGTACTTTGGTACCTGCCCCCAGGTCTGTCTGCAGTTTGGTCCAGCATAGCTTATATTAATATAGCTTTTTATAATGTAAAAAGCACTCTCACTTCCACATTATCTCATCTGATCTCACAATCCTGTGAGTCAAAGTAAGACAGGTTTCACTAACACCATTTTTTTTTTAGATGAGGAAATGGAGGTGCAGTGCTGTTGAGTGACTTGCCAAAGCGGTTAAATTACAAAGCCGGGACCTCAATCCAGGCATTCTGACTCTCCACATAGGCTTTTCAAAACTATGTTGCTTGCCTCTTTCCCCAGAAAGAAGAATTATTTTTATTTCTTCCAAACAGTATACCATTAACAAAGTAATTCCCATTCTGATGAACATGTTTTAGCAAGCTCAATGACATACAGAAAATTGCACAGATTCATGGTTGTCAACTTCCCTATAATCTGATTTACCTGCTTGTCTGCAAGAAGGACAAAAATCTCAACCTGAAATTGAAAAGTAAGCAATCTGATGCCTGACCAAAGCACATTTATGTGCCAAATATTTAAAGGAAAATAATTTCATAAATATTGAGGGTTTTTTAACTTACAAAGTTATTTTCTAAATGTCATATGATCCTTAAACAATCACCCTATGATGTAGTAGGGCAGGTATTATCATCTTATCACAGATAAGGGAACTGACATGCCAGAAGGGTTAAGGCCCAATAGGTCACAGAAAATGGAAATTCTGGATAGAACTTCATTGGCACTTTCAACATCTCAAGGATGACAGTCTGTACTCATCTCTCACAAGAAACGTCACATTCCATGAGAAAAAGACAATAATTGGATAAAATTATTATGCTACCTGTGAAATTTGTGTCTACAGGATGAAGAGGTTTCATCTGTTCTCCAGCCAGCCCTATTACTATTTTTTAAATATATTTTTTATTTTTTCTAAAAGATACTTAGATTACATAAAATGATACATAAAAAAAAATTTAACGGATTCTCATATGCCCCACTCCCCACACCTCCCACTTTTCCCCACATTAACAACTTTCATTAGTGTGGTACATCCATTACAATTGATGAACACATTTTGGAGCATTGCCACCAAGGAGGATTATAATTTATATTGTAGTTTATACTATCTCCCACTCAATTTTGTAGATTATGGCAGGATATATAATGGCCTGTACCTGTCATTGCAATGTTATTCAGGGTAATTCCAAGTTCCGAAAGTGTCCCCATATTACACCTCTTTTTCCCTCTCTCTGCCTTCAGCACCTCCAGTGGCCACTGTCTCTACATCAATGATATAATTTCTTCCATTTCTTTTGGCAAAGTTGGATAATTTCTTCAACTTGATACTGACTCTGCTATGATGTTATTTTCTTCCTAATTGTTTTTCTTTGTAATACCCAAAGGAATAAATAATAAACAAAGACAAAATTGGGGGAGGGGAAGGACTTTAAGAATCATGATGAGTTTTTAAATAATTCAGATGAGATTTTACTTAGTGTTGGTTCAGATCACCGATTATCAGATAATTTCCACAGGGAGATGAATATTTGCAACTGTGTAAGGAGTAGATAATTATGAGAATCACCAAAACTCTAGCAGAAGTTTCTTTCCCTCATCCTGTCATTTTCAAGAGGCAAGGAAAGATAAAAGTCCTAACAAGTAAAAAAAAAATTAAAAGTAAAAACCACACACTACTAGTCTCAAATAAAACACATATTACAAGATGCAAAATGTTTCATCTGCTAAATATTACAAAAAAATTTTTGGAACTCAAGCTTTAACAGATTTTTTTTTTCTACAAATCATACTCATCAGCTATCCCAAGACTATGTTTTAACAATAGATATGGAGAAAAGTACTTTCACACAATGAATCTTTTAAAATAAATTACAGGACTAAGGAAAGAACATTAGTATATACCTATCACTTAATAAAATATCTGGGTCAAAATATCATAATTGTAAATATTTACTCTCAAAATTCTGTCCTAAAAATTTAGTTGATGCATCATCCCCCTCCACCACCACCAACAAAAACAATAGGCACAGGAAGGGAAGGAGGGAGGAAGGGACAAAGAGAAGGTAGAAGGACTTATATGGTTATAGCAAAATTGTTCTAATCATGACTGACCGGCTGCGTTGAGTCTGACAACTAAAAGGCTTCTCCAGTAAATTCTTCCTAGTCATCAAAAACTAAAATCTTGTGAGAAGATACAGATTGAGGATGAAAAGGCATAATTTACAATGACTATAACCAATGTTTAAATGCTATTTATATTGATATTGAATTAAATATAAGGTAATCATTATTATCTCAATTTTCCATATGCCTTCAAAATTAGTTCTTCTTTATACATTAACATCTTATTTTTTGGGATATTTTGCTTCATTTAGCATTAGAAATTGAAACTCTATTATCAGGAAACTTTGAAGAAACTTAATTTCTGCTTCAGAGTAGAATTCAAAACTTTTAACTAGCAAATAGAAAAAAATATTTTCTCTGCCAATATTAGGTCAGAAAATAACATTTACTTTTCCTGGTATAAAGAAGAAAAAAACACCTCATTAATTTTTATTTCATCCTTAAGTTAGGCTTCAAACCTAATACATTTAGATGTCTCATTGGCACAATTTATATCTATAGAACTATAGACTATGGCTGTCAAGCAGCTAGATTAGACAAAGGATGACAATATTTCCATCAAAATTCACTGATTCGCAGACGAATTATATGACTCACTGCTAACTGTTTCCCCCTGCATTAAGTTTAATAAATAACTCTTCTCTGGATAGTATTTTCCAACCTTTGAGGAAGGTGACATTTCAACATTCTGTTTGATTTCATAAGCTAATTCTAAAAATGTTTTCTATTTTCCAATATACAAGATATTTTTATTTTAGAATTCTAAAAGAATTACATAAACTGTCATAAAGTTCAAATTAACCCAAAATCTTTTAGATATCTTATTAATGAAATGATCCCATTTACCCAAAAGGTCAGATTTCCAACAATTGCACACATTCAAAGCACAGTCAAGTGCCCAGAAATAAATGAAAAAGTCTCTGAGATGAACAGCTTTCAAAAAATATTTGTTCTTTACTTCACCACAGAGAATCTCTTAGACGTGAACCCTGAAAACTCCATGTAACACAGTAAGAAAGGATATCTGAAAATTCAGGGAAGATGAAATTATAAAAGAGGAGAGAACGTTCTTTTATAATCAGAAGATAAAGAACCATTCTTTTTAAAGGAAATAAAGAATTTAAGGTAAACTGGAACAGTCTTTATCAAGGGCAGGCTTAGAATGTTCACAACCCTTGGTGCAGCAATCACACTAATTTATTTTAGAGAAAAAAATAAGGGAAGTATGCAAATGTTTATGCAAAAGAATATTCAATACCAATTTATTCATAATAACCAAAAAATCTATCAACAGAAAACAATTAAACATACTGTGACAGATGCACGTAGTGAAATATAACTGATTCATCAAAAATGATTATGTAAATCTGTATTTACTGACAAATAAGACATCTGCAATATGCTATTAAGTGAAAAAGGCTTACAAAACCATATAGCTGAATCATTTATATATATAAATAAAAATATTATGTATGTGCGTACCTGTATTTATGACTAAAAAATAACTAGAAGAATATACACCCAAATGTTATTTAACATTGGCTATCTCTGGATGGTAGAATTACAAATGATCTTTATTTTCCTCTATATTTAAGGGTCTGATTTTTATTGATATGATCATGTACAAATTTTCTAATTTTTCAAAAAAAGTTAATTTTTAATGTTAGAAAATTTCTATTAAGTTGTACTGTTTGGAGACAAGCACTACAAACATCTGAGTACTATTCTATTATTGTTCTATTGTTATAATATTACAATTTATACTAGTAATAAACCAGAATAGTGAAATTGTTTAATTAGGTGGATCATATTCTTTTAGTAAAAAAAGTGACAATTTTCATTCAAAATGGCTAACTTTCACATTTAAAGCGATAATTGGCTCTCTGAAAATTTACTTATGTCAACTGGATAGCATGAAGAAGAAAAAATCTATTTGGCACAAATATTCAGGCAAAATTGCCTTTTCCAACATGTCTTTAATTTATAAACGTGTCAAATATGTAAAAAATTTTGATAGAGCAATTATAAGGCTGCTGCATCAAGTAATGTAACAAAGAACACACATAAAAATTACCAATAGTGATTCTTGATATTTTTATTCCCTGAAAGTTTAAGTACAGATACAATTTATTTCATCCTTCTGGACACAAAAATGTAGTAATATCAAAATTCCCTTCAAGTTGTTCTTTGTGACTTAACTATAAAAATATAACAAAATAGCTCAAAGAAATTTCAATCCCTGGAAAACAAATATAAATGTACAATACTTGATATCCCAAAAGTCGTGTATGTAACACATAACAAAAAGCCATACCAAGTGAGGACTATGTAATGACATGGTGGGTTACAGGTGATTAAAGGATTACTGCATTTATGGTGAAGGCTCTGTTATTTAAAATCTTGGTAAATAAATGGTTTCATAATGAAGCCTCTCTAATTAAATATTTATAAACATATATTTACAAAATATGCTACATTTCCAGAGGTGTGATTATTATTCACTAAGCCTTAAACACTTTTATGAGATGGCTTAGGGGGACATTTTCTTTTTAAATGAAGTGGGTCTGGAGGTAGAAAATTGATGCCAAGTCTTTTTAGGACATGCACAACTTGGGCAAAAGCAGCTTTCTGAGTCATCTTATCAAGTGTCCAGTATCTAGCATTCATTCACCTATATGTCCTGAGTGACTCCTCTGTGCAAAGCTTGGTTCTGAATTTTGAGGATGCAACAGGGAACAAAACCAAGTTCCTGATTTCATGAAACGTTCATGCCAGTGGACAGCTAATATATAT